>JBBPLW010000047.1:0-76899 GCA_038089995.1 Tylopilus balloui | reverse complement strand
CATGGACTCGGTTTGTAGTTGAGTACGCACGCATGCAGATCGACGGCGTCGCGGATGAACGGAAGTCGGCCAGAACCACAGACGACGATGACGTCGCTGTACGTCCCCAACGTAGTCACGGCATCCGACCGTGGACTCAGCGTCACCGTAAAAGATTCTCCGTCCGGGTTTCTCGCTTCGGATGCAAACACCACGGGTATCAGTGGCACCGAAGTCAACCGCATCCCATGCGGCATCAACGTGAACTCCGCCATTCCTACCTCCCCGCTCAGCATCGCCTCGTCCCACCTTGGATAGCACGCCGGGGAGCTTGGCAATGCCGGATGTTTCGCAGATGGCTCCCCACTCCATGCAAAGACATCCCATGTGTGGTATACTTCCACAATCGCTTCGACCAGCCTCGGAAAGGCCTTCTCGCCTTCGCCATACGCGATGGGAGGGTGTACGCCAAAGATACCATAGAGACAATACGCGGCATCTTCGATACGGGTGGTCTTGCGTGCTGTGGCCCAGGACATGATTTCCCAGACACCATGTCCTTTGATGCCGTGACTGTTGTCGGCGACGATGACGTCCCGAGGGATCCCGGTGACGGTCCACAGGGTGGAGATCAGCGTTTTGTCGTTCTTGTCGTTGGCGAACGACGTGAACGGACGCCATTCTTTATCGAAAAATTTGATCCGCCTGGGCGCCAAGAGTTCCTGGAGCGTCCAGCCCCGCTTGAACCACGGTTCATCCTCGAAATCCGCCAAGGACGATGAGCCGGCGAGTTGGACGATGCAGAGGTGAGCGTGGGCATACCACTTGTACATGGCATGAATCGCCTCGTTGAGTTCGGTTGGATTGGTCTTGTCGATACAGCAAGTATCAGACCAAACGAATTTGTACCCCAGCGCACGCGCTGTTTCACAGAGCTGCAGGAGCTTCGTAGTACCAGCTGTCTTCGTATTACGGTACTTGCCCAGACTCCCCGAAGGGACCGAAGAAGAGACGTCTTGATAACTTGGTTCGCTGGCCGTCCAACGATGCGAAAAAATAGCATATTTTACGATGTCCCGGATGGTCTCTCGGAGGGCCGCCTTGCGTGCCGGGATGTAGTTACCTGCCTCGGGGTGTGAGTCCACTACGACGGTGCCTATCCGGCGCTGAATGTCTTCTTCGGTGATTTGGGCGATCTCTGTAGAAAATACATCATAGACGTCACTGCGTTCGATGAATGTGAGCTTGGAGGTGTCGATGAGGCGTGCAGGAATGTCATTTTGAATGTAGCGTTGGAACGCCTCGGTGATATAGGTAGGCTGTTGGGTCGTCGTCAGCGACGGAGGTAAGAGGGACAAGGACCGCGCCTTACCTGGAGCGGCTCTACGGGTGGTGGGCTTGCTCTCCTGTATCCGAACCAGGAAACTGGGATGAGGCCTAGCATGACTTTCTGGTCGATGAACGTCCGAATCGCTCACAGTTATACCCTTCATGTATGCTGTTGAAAGAACCGGGAATAGCCCACAACCAGGCCTTATCAACGTGCCCAGGAACGATGCACCGTAGTATGTGGACGCAGGGTGGCTCCAAAACGCGGTGATCGCTGGGAAAGTACTCAAGCTTGACCACATCCAAGGATCACAGACACCGCCCTCTTGACGACCTTTTTCGTAGCCGTTTTGTTCAAGCTGCGCTGAATAACATGAAAGGCACTACTTAGAGAGCCGATGGGTGGTGGTTCGATGGACTTGTTGACGGTCATTTGGAGCAGCAAAACGGGCAAGGTCCAACTTGAGCTCGAGATGGCGCATAGGCATCACAAGAAAATGGTTACTAGTTAGTAGCACAGAACTACCATGTTCTCGGTCGAGTGGCACCATGGGAGTGTTTCGCCCACAATTGCTGTTGCGTGACATAGCCCACGACCACTACGTGTGTGATACGCAAAAGCCGTACTCCGCTCTGGACGATGCTCTACGTGATCGGGCTGGGGCTCTGCGATGAAAAGGACATCACCGTCCGTGGCTTGGAGGCGAGTAAACGTCTCGGAACAGCTCCAAATCCACCATCGTGACCGCGCTCAGGCAGTCCGTTCATCCACCAGGGTCTACCTTGAGGCCTACACCAGCATCCTCATGGTCGACAGGGGACGTCTGGCAAGTCCATCCAGTGCCCATTCCCTTCGAGAACATCACTGATCGCCATTATAACACTCAAGGAAGCTTTCTATGGGAAGCCCGTCCTTCTCGCCGACCGGGACATGGTCGAGACCGACAGCGACGCCATCCTGCTCGGCGCCGACAAGGAGGACGTTGCCTTTCTCGTCGTCGGAGACCCGTTTGGGTGCGGCCTTCCCCCCTCTCCATCCTGTGTTTCCTGATATGCGAGGGACAGTGCCACGACCCACGTCGACATCGTCCTCCGCGCCCGCGCGAAACGCATTCCCGTCCGCATCATCCACAATGCCTCGATCATGAATGCCGTCGGCGCCTGCGGCCTTCAACTGTACACCTTTGGTCAAGCCGTCTCTCTCGTCTTCTTCACCGACACGTGGAAACCCGATTCGTTCTACGATCGCATCAAGGAGAATAGCGATCTCGGGCTACACACCCTCGTCCTGTTGGACATCAAGGTCAAGGAACAGAGCGAAGAGAATCTGGCGAGGTGCGTGTCTTGCGCGACGGCTTGCACCAGCATCTGGGTGATAACGACTTTGGCGGTGATCATAGGGGGAGGAAGATATACGAGCCTCCACGGTACATGTCGATTCCGCAAGCCGTATCACAACTCCTCGAGATCGAGTCACTCAGAGACCAGAAGGTCTTGTCTCCCAACGCAACCCTTGCCATCGCTCTCTCCCAAGTGGGCGGCGACCCCAACGATCAGCGTATCGTCTGTGGTACGCTAGAGGAACTCTCACAACAACCTCACAAAGTCTTTGGAGAGCCCTTGCACAGCCTCGTCATCGTAGGAAAGCGTTTTCACCACCTCGAAGTCGACTATACACAGGAATATGCGGTGAATAAAGAGACATGGCGACGGGTCGCTAGCCAGGAGTACGGTTGCGCGTTGGAGTGATTACAACAGTTTTATGTCACTCTCCAACATCAGCTGGCTATTCCGCCGTTCTCCGAGAGCAGGCGCAAAGACCAGACGAAATGAGTAACAAAAATACGACCTCTGGGACTCTTCGCTATTAATCTAGCAACGCTTCGATCTCTATCATGTGTGTCACCTCTATTGGTATCCGACATCCAACATCGGGTTCCCGCTCTGTTTTCTAAAGTCGATAAGATCAAGGGGTTGCACGACCAGGCCATCTAGGGAATCGTCAGCATACCTTTGCATGCCTCTAATACGCATCACGTACCTGGGGAACAAGGAACACTCCCTAACAGTATACCTGTTCGCCAACCACGCGAGGATACGCTGATAAGAAATGGTCTCAGTGAAAATTCAAGTTCGTGTGAGCCGCTCTCACCTCGATGCCGAGACCATATCCACCATGCTGACAAGTACCATACTTGCGTTGGTCGGTGTACCAGTAATACGGTGTAGGATCAATCCCTTCCTTTGTGTATGCCGCCAGCAACTCCTGCATGTTCGCTATTCTCATCGACCCACCTAGATCTCGCTCAGCTTCGAATCTCCAAACCATGTCACCACACAAGACTTACCAACGATCTCTCCGACGCCTGGCATCAACAAATCGCAGCTCTCCGTGTACACGGGCCCCGTCTCACCCTCCTTCCTCGGCATCCTTTGCATATAAAACGCCTTGAGCTCTGCAGGGAAACCGTATAAGAAGATCGGGGTGCCGATAATGTCCGTCATCTGCCGCTCAGCGGCCTCGGCGATATCGTCACCGATCGCGTGCGGAACCATCACGGGTTTTCCCTCAGCATCCTTGATAACGTTGCCGTCCGCGTCCTCTACCTCGTGCCTGATGCCGTGGTCGTTGAGCCATTGGATCGTGTCCGCGTAGGACATGCGTTTGAACGGTCGTGCAGGCGCCGTGAAGTTGTGGTTCAGTGACTTGATCAATGCCGCAGTAACCGGGTTGGCGAGTAGTTTGTCGATGCTCTCGCAGACCTACGCAAGGAGTGAGTAATCAAAGCCGCAATAAACGAGACTCCAGACTCACAATGGCTTCGATGTGGGCCATCAGGTCATCAAAGGTTATGAATGCCAATTCTGCCTCCATATGCGTATATTCGCTGAGGTGACGGCGAGTGTGACTATTTGGACGTTGTCAGTGTCAATAGCATCCACACACGTTGAGTTAACCTGTTCTCGGCACGGAAGCTCTCTTGGACACAGAATACATCTCCAAGCGAAGGAAGACATGTCTCGAGGTATAATTGTGAACTTTGAGTGAGAAAGGCATGTTGCCCATAATAGTCGAGTTTGAACAGCGTCGCGCCTCCCTCCACCTGAGTCTGTACGAGACACGGAGGTGTCACCTCCAAGCAGTGGTGCTCGGAATAGGTAGCCCGGAATGCAGACAAGAGGGCAGCGCGTAGTCGGAGGACGCCGGAAGCTGTCTCACCGCGCAACACAAGATGACGCAGATCGGCGAGAATGGAAGGGTCAGATTTCTACTTGACAACGTCAACTGTGAAGCAACGAACGTTATCAGAGGACGGTACCTCGTTGAGTCTGTTGGTAAAGGCATCTTCGGCGCCGGGGGCGGCACCGAGGACTTTCCAGTAATCCACAACAAGCTCGTGCCCACCAGGGGCTTTTTGGCCCTCGGGAACCACCTTGAGCGTACCGATCAGCTCGACCGACGCCTCGAGTTGCAGTGTGACTGCATCATAAATTTTGTTCTAAGAGCAATTAGTCGTGCTGTCTCCCAAACAGACCGAAACGTACGGTTTGACCGGTCAGAACGGCTTGCAGATAGCCCGTGCCGTCCCTCAGAACGATAAACATGATCTCCTGCTGATCGCGAAGACGATGCACCCATCCAGACACGCGCACCCTTTGATCCCGCAGACGTTCGAGGTCGACGATCTTGGACTAGACAAAAACACGCACGCGATCAGAAGAAAACGCCGGCGATCAAGACGGCTAGAACCTAACCTTGGTCGGCGACGGAAGTGATGGATCCTCGACGAGCACCACTTTGCGACTTTCCTCGAGCCGCTTTTCACGCCGTTGCTGACGTTCCCGGGCTTCCTTCTCCTCCGCCTCCGCTTTCAATCGCTTCTTCTCGAGTCCCTGCGCGTCTTTCTTGGCCTTTTTGGTGGCGGACTGCGTCGGTGCATCGTATTCTGTATCGGCACTCTTCCTTATCTGAAACACCGTATTATCAACCTCGGCGGAGGGAATGGTAAAGATTGCGTAGGCGAGAGTCTGGTATGGTCGATCGATGGTGCCATTGCCGGGTGCGTCGACGCCAGCGGCTTGATCGATGTACACCGTAGACATTCTGGCGAGTTATCTATAGAAGAAGTGTTGCACTGTGTTGGCTTGTCTTTATACTGGCGCGACGTGACTCGAGCCCGTCCCTGATTTAGCATGTACTTCTTCTCAGACGCCAACCATCTACTACTCCACCCTGGTAATGTACCCTTGAAAGATCCTAAACAGATTTCCGTCACAACGCGGACCGAGCGGTATCTCTGACCACTTCAAATGTCAATTGATCACCCGATTGGGTTGCCTCGCTACCTGCCAAGACCCACTGACCCTGATATCATCAGAGAAACAGGTTACTCAGTATACTCCAACAGGAGTCACGAGCTCACTCTTACAATGTAAGGCAAGTCTCCCAATCTCACCGCTCGCAACTTGGAACCCGGTCGGAGCATCATCGAACGGGCTTCTTCCATTGTAAAATTCACGTATCTTTTTTCTGAGGCTGGATGCAAATAGTCTACGCGTAGTGGACTGTGTGCAGGCTTGTCTGAATCGATGCTGTCGCGTACGTCGACTGCCAAAGGTTCGGCCGCACTATCCTCGACCCACATGACATTAAGGCTGAGCGTGCGGAGGGAACTTCCGTTTCTTATGGATTTAGCGATCGATTCCTGGCGGGTTGATCAATATACACCTCGCTACACGAGAGCGAAGGCACACCACGTCAGGGCTAGCAACTGTGCAGTCTACGGTTTTCAGAGCAGGGCATTTGAGACACAATTGTGACAAGGAGTCGAGGTTCAACATTGTAGTCCCGATAATAAATTCTTCGAGAGACTCTGCCTGTTTTGTTGTCAGGAAGACAACAAAGGGCCATGGAACCGCCATGCAGCCGAATATGGAGAATGAATTGAGCGTAAATGACTTGAGCGACCCCACGTGTGGGACGAGGGATCGTGTCCACGTCCACAAAAAACTGCGCGCAAGGATATCCATTGACCCGGTGCGGACGGTAAGTCGTTCCAAAGCAGGGAGAGGTGTGGAGGGCACGCGATAATTTCCAGATCCCGAGTATTCCGTGTCGAGGGCGATGAGATTCGGGAGGCATCCCATGATGGCGGGAATAGCGGCACTAGGAACTCCCTTTAATCTGAGTTCACGAAGCAGCGGGAGCTTCAAGAAGACTGATATCAAGATGGTGGGAGGAACACCGGCACATCGCTGTCAGTGTGATAATGAGTACGCATGTCCTCGAAATACGCCGGAAAGAGCATACGCCAAGCTCTAAATGTGTCAAAGTAGAACTGAGTTCGTCAGCCCAGCCTTGCAGTACTCGTGGGGGACCTGAATTTAACGACCACACAGAAAGGCGGTGAATGCCTTTGATCTTGTTCAGCAGTACCCAGGCATCTTCTCCGAGATCATGGTGAGTGCGAATGACAAGCTCTTTTAATGGGAGAGTAATCAAAACTTGCAGTATTGGCATAAAATTGAGGACTGGGGTATCTGTGTCATCTATATACTTTGCTGACTCAAGATTTGTACACAGTCGCAGCGCCGCCGTGACGTCCTCGATGATTTGTGGGTTCACGCGACGGAGAAGCTGTACAGCGCCTGGTACGCTAATGAGTCCTCGTTCAAAGCAGGCATAAACCTGAGAGTACCTGTCTCGGTGACCTTCCGAACGTACTGTGCTAGTTGGGGTCGTTGAAGTAACGTGGTACAGGGATGGAGGAGAACCTATTGAGATCAAACAGCACAGAAGAGTGAATGCAGGATGGATGCGTGCCTTTTTTTCACTTATGCGAGACGAGATAGCCCTATATAAGAGTGGGGTGGCGACGCGGTTGAACGTCGAGTTGACAAGTGCAGCGTTCACCAAGTCGCTTCGGTCGAAATGATCGAGCACCGGATACAGAAGATCTGCAGGAACGCTGTCCATCGTCCGACAAGTCAAAGTCAAGGAAAGTACCAAGGATGTAGCGTTTCCGCCACCGTGTAATGATGGCGCAACGAGTTGTGGCGGAGCTCGTTACTCCACCGTGGCAACCTCGCACTCGGTTAGACCTGGACTGGAACTTCCGAACCATATTCCGCACCGACGTCCAGCGCATACAAGAGATCCTCGACCATTCAATTGGCCGTCAAGTACATGGATCGGTTCTTCTCGCAGTTCCGGACAGCGCCTCTGAGCAACAGCATTCATGAGTTTATGACGGTATTGTTGGAAGACAAGGACTACACAGACTCTCAAGCCTTCCCAACTTCACGTAGTCCCCCTCACATGGATTGGGAGATACATCGACAGACACCTATGAGTCGCGTGTGGATTGGTCTTGTGTACCCTGGGTGGGTAGCCTGCTTCGGGAAATTCCGCCGTGTCTTGCTATCCAATCCCCCATGGCTTCTACACTCTATGCCTGCACCCGTCGTTGACCGCTTCCGCAAGCAAACACCCCACAAGCCCACCGACATGTAGGTAGCACTCAGCGAGTCTATTACGACAGTCAAGTTACGCGGACTTATTCAACTTGCATGGAATTTCGCAAGACCTTCCATCGACGATTTGGTCGCCAGGAAAGCCTTCTCGCTAGCCTGGAGTCGCCATCTCACGATATCCCGATGCCGCTCGCTTGGTCCGTATCATCGCAACCGTAACACATGCCAACACCACGAACAGCGACGGCAACATGACGAGAATTCCTTTCACGAATGGGTAACCGTCTGAACACGGTCTCCATCTCTCCCACCGTCATACTTGGGGTCGAGCGCAAATATCTGCCCGTGCAGACGGTAGAGGGTGGAAGTCGATAACTAGCTGGCCCTCTCATGAAGGAGGTCTTCGACAGGTGCCCATGCCACTTACCAAGGCTTTAAGGATAATCACCAGAAGTACCCTTTCCGAGTTTGATATGAATTTATCGTCATCTTCCATGCTGTCGGGTCACTGTCGCGGAAGTCGCCGTTGGTTAAGGAGGGCAAGGGGTGGATAAACTCAAACATACCCGTGAGTAACACCGTCACTCTTCTTTGTTCTCCCCCACGTCGTTTTCCCGCGTTGATTCGGTTGTCTTGCTCATCCGTTGTAACACGCAACTGTATGCGCAAGGACAGATTTTCATTACACATGTGCGGTTTATATTCTATCATAACCATACCTATGTTTCCTCTGTCTAACGTTAATTTCTCAGTAGTTGAGAACGAGACCCAGTTATGCAGAACTAGAGCCAGCGCAAGTTACTTTGCGTTTAGAGCCGAACGGCGTACGTACGAATGATCCCACAGGACTGGAGTGAAAAATAACGTGAATATCGTCACAATGCAGCATTTCTCCCATACGTGGACCCGTTGTTTAGTTCAGCCAGTGTTCTAGCACCGGGTTGGAGCGGCGACTGCTGGCTGTTGGCCCGCGTCTCCGACGCTCTGACGGCAATGGACTATGTGAACAGTGGTTTCTGAGAAACTCCCATAGGTGTGAATATTTTGCGTGAGGAACTGGAGCTGCCCCGCGACGTCGTTAAGGTATCCCATCCACAGACCGCAAGATGGCTTTGGAAGTCGGGTTTGTCTGACTGGGTGTTGCAAGACCGATGTTAGAACGGACTCCAAGAAATCGCGTCAGCCAGCTTCACGATGTTTTGAAAGCGTAAGCCAGAGGTGTGCAAGCATCCACAGGCTGCTGCAGCACGACTTCGGTCTTCAAAGAATGGTGGCCTAGTCAGTGCCACAATGGCTTCATTGATGATCGTGCGCATGGTTCACGTCAACGGTGGCCGCCTGCCTTATTCCGTCCCCTTCCTACTATGGCGTAATTGTTTTAGATATAGGTGAGTTCTGCGGTACCTTGCTAGAGAGCTGTTGCATCTTACCACAGATTTACGTATTGATGTGGTAAATGATGGTTTTGACTGGTGGGAGCGGATAGAGAGGGGTGCGTGAGTACCGTGAGTACCTAGCTTGGGAAGGGCACTGATCGTGTGTCGATGTGTTCGAATGAGCGGCCATGATGCCCGTCAGTTGTTACCGATCCATAGCGGCAACATAGCCGTGCCCTGATTGAATGGGAAGGCAAACATCCTTTACTTATCATCGCCTCAACCTGTACCTGCTCTGAAGCTTACAAGCTTGTTGCAGGCACTGATGCGATCATCAAGCTGAATGAAGCGTTATAGCCATAAACATTCTGCACCATACCATATATGCTCAGCAAAGACACGGTCGCATCGCTTTCCGCCATCTCGCCTATACATTTGCCTCGTTGTGGGACCATAGCATCAAGATATAAATCCCATGCATGGGAAAAGCCCCAGCCCCTTTCCTCGATTCCAAATCCTTTACCATTGTAACGCAGGAGGCCACTGCTGCCTCGGAGCCCATTGTATCTGTCATGTCCTCCGACATACAGCCTGCTTTAGAGCTTCTCCGGATGATTGATAATGCGTCCGGTATGGTCACCAACTCTTCCAGTTAGTTGGTGATTGACTAACTTTATGGACCAATGAAGTTGTCGTGATCACGTCTGTCATTTATGATTATCGTGAGTGTTATGCCTATTTGCAGCTCCCGTCTTGCGGTGAAACAAGCATTGTAATCTTGCACCTTTAGTCCTCACCTTTTCCCGAGAGGTACGTTATTTCGCTCCCTGTTTGATCTGTCGGTTGACAATGTTCACAGGTAGAGTATGTTTGGGTAAGCAAGCAGCAATTCCCGGGCACGCACCAGATCCGTGACAACACAGTAGTGTAAGCCCTGGACCTGGGTCTCCACATTGTTTGTTATTGTACGCACAAATACTCATTTTGGACGCATGCACTCTGAATTGACGATCTTATAGGTCCGATATTTTGGTCTTTGTTGGGCCATGTAAGTTCATGGTCACCACAAAACATATTAGGTTACCCGGCTAACAACATATCCGCTCAAGTCTTACTGCACTCAGTGCGTTCAGATTTAGGTTAGATTAAGGCTAAGTAAACTAGCAAATACCTTCACAGCTGGTAGTACCTTCGTTTCTGGTCCTGTAAAAGTAAGTTCTTCAGTTTCGCAACTTGTCTGTTGTTTATGACCACGTTCTCGGCGCTTCTCGCAGGTGTATGCATCTAAGTCTATTCACAAACTATATTAGTAATAGTTCCATAGGTGTAAGCACACTGATTTACTCTCCTCCATGGTGTATAAGACATGAACATTCCAAAGGTACTTTACTCTTTGTGTCGGCTTCCTGGGTATTTTCAGTATTCATTGCCGCTGCGAATTGTGAGTTAACACGCCTTCCGACTTCATTTCCTATTAACCATGATTTCAACCACAGTGATTATGATCCTCCGGGTATATGCAATATGGAGTCAATCCAGAAGAATCCTGTTTGCGCTCCTATCCGTTTATGTGCCAGGAGTGATTACTTCCTTTATCCTGGTGGGTATTTACGTCAATCCGTACACCTACCTGTCAGGTGTGTCTTCAGCTAAACTGCACGTGTTACTGCAGTCTCACCCAGGTGGCCCTTCCTGTATCTCTAGTCACAGTTGTCCCGCTGTCTGATTTCTCCGTCTGCAACACCGAGTTCAGCAATACCTCATTGCCCCCTGTGTTGTATATGGGAATCCCAAGACTTGCCATTGGCGTTATGCTTTTAGTTCTTACAGTTTTCCGAGCCTTGAACCAGCTAGTTGTGATGTACAAAGCAACTCGGCACTGGCAGCTTAATCACTGCGTTCGGTTACTTGTGAGAGATGGGATCGTCTACTTCCTCTTGTACGTTTTCTTTCTCGTTCAGCCTTTCATTTTCATTCCTCATTGTCCTGTTGCCCTACTCATCGCACTCGTCGAATGGTGGCATAAATACCAATTTACTCAAATGGTTCCCCCCCAACTTTTAGGAACACACTTTACACCATCGCTACTGGGTTCAACAATCAATTTTCGATAAACAGTACTGCGATCCTCATCCTGGACGTGGTTTGCATCGTCACCATAACGGCCATGATGCCTCGGTTTATCATCAGTGTGCGGGAGCTGTATGACCCCGACACGCGTGGTGATCGGCATAGAATCGACTCCGGGTTTAGAATGTGCTCACACGCCGTTCTCAAAGAAAGCATCACTACACCGTCCGTAATTTCATTCATAGACATCGGCCCCGCGAGGCAGGATCCGATCGTGGAGGGATCCGCGCACTCGTTGGAGGTAATCCCACTCCACGCGTTGGAGTGCCAATTTTGAATGAGGATGTTGGGTAGAAACCGGGATGGCATTCATGGCGGACAGGAGATTGTGTTTTGGATGGTAACCGTTATTTATGAGCATGTATACTCGTCCCCAAGTTCTGTGTATATCCGAACGCAGGACGGCGCATTTCACACCTTCGAGGAGTCTGCTCGTGCGATTTGGTTCTCTAGATTCATGAGCCCAGATTCGCGGAGTCAGTTCACCTTGAAGCACCCGAGGGTCGCTCGTTTCCAACACGTGTCGTGCTGTCAGCAAGGCTGGCTGCGAACAGCTGCAGAGATGCAGAGAAACTTGAAGGCCTGAAGGATCTCACATTGGCTCTCAAGGATTATGAACGCACCAAAAAGAAGGGTCTTCTGGTCAGATCCCTTCCTCTGAATTGCGACCGATGGGTACCATCGCGCACGACGTTCAACGTCGTAATCGACCTAAAGACTGCGCCCCCCGGGCCAAAGCGGGACTAGTGTGGCACCCATGAAGTCGTGACAGACTGCGCCGCAGTTGCGCAATTGCGGCGTGCCTCAGCCCTTATAATCTTGCACCCCCCCTTGACTGCCCGTTCCTCTCACCACTCATGGACTCTTTCAAAGTCGAAACCTACTCTGATGAGCCCGCCATCCTTGAGAAAGGCCGTCCTCCCGCCCAGCCTCTGCACTCCGAACAATGCCACGGCTGCTCTGCACAGCCTGCGCAAACCCCTCGTCGTCGGTTCAAGCGTCACTGGATCGCCTTCGGAGCCGTGGCGCTCATCTGGCTCGCATATTCTTACGGAAAGCGTGCCTTCATCGACCCACAACGTCACGTATGGGTATGTGTTCACCACGCTTCGTTCACCCCAAACGTAAGACTGATCTTTGTCTCAGGGTTGGGCTGATGACAAAGTAGGGCATCCACCACCGCCGGCTGATGAAGACGTCGGTGAATGTGTAGGCAGCACTAACTGGACGATTTACTACGACGAGCCATCTTGGACACCGGATTACCCCTATGGAGCTGAGACCACTTTCTCCCTCCCAATCGATTCGGATGCTCTCTATCTCGTCTCTCGGGGTGCGTTCCAGCATGGGTCGGTCAACATCGAGCAATCGAAACAAGCGGCCGATACGGTGGCCGTCCGCGTCCGCGTTGCTTATCACGATGAGAAGGTCCTCGAACATGCTACTGTCTGTCAGATGGAAAGGGCAGAAAGAGAACACGGCGTTGGCATTTTCGTTCGTGATCATTGCTGGATTCCATCGAACATTTATTTATTGACCAAACGCTCTAGACCGCCTGGGTCCCACCTCGCCCGCTTCGCTTGCACAGGCATGGCCTCGAATTTGACGTTACTCTAACTCTACCCGCAGGAAACGCGGGTCCCTTGTCAGTCAAGAAACTTGAGACAAAACTGCCAGATTATGATCAGAACGTAGCAGATCTGGAATCCGTTGTGTTTGATGTGATCTCTCTCCAATCCGTCAACGGCGAGCTAAGCGTCGAGGTAAGGAGTGTGGTGATCGATGTGTGCTCGCCCTCTGACTTTGCCATCTAGTCCGTCACAGCTGACGTCGGCCATTTCTGGTCGGTGAATGGCGAAATTGACGGTCATTTCAACATCCGATCGTCCCTCGACTTGCGCACTGCAAACGGCCTTGTGACACCGACGGTGAACTTGCTGCATCGTAAAGGCGCAGATCCTGCTAACCTCACAATACACACCATAAACGGGTATGGAACTCTCGTTCTTTGTTTGGCACGGTTAGAAACTGAACTTGGACTCAGCAAAACCGACGCAGAGATCTCGCTCACGTCGGAAGCGTTGACCGGTGGCGAGTTTGGAGTCTATGCGCAGTCGGTCCATGGGGACGTCGAATTGACGTTCACCCAGACCCCTGCGGACTCTGTCCTGCGATGTCAAGCCGAGACGACCGTTGGCGCTGTCCAAGTTGAGCTTGACAGTGCCTTTGAGGGCAGTTACTCTCTTCGATCCCTGTTGGGCACAAAGTCTTTATCGCAACGGGATGTAGAGGACCCCACGGGAAGAGGTCGTCGTCGAGTCGTGTCTGTTAACGAGGCACGTGGGCGGGTGGACGGAGAGATCAAGTGGGAGAAGAATGGCAACAGTTCTGAAATCGGGGGATATGTCGTCTTGAAGGCTCTCGTTCCGTCTGTCGAGCTCATTGTTTGAATGATTTGTCGCATGCATGTAGTAGTCGATCGTAAATCGTTGCACCGCCACCGAAACAAGGAGCGAGTCCCTTTCTTGCATATCAGCACCATCAACGAGCACAACTCCATCGCCGACCACGATGGTAACGCGCGATCGCCTTGTTCCAACCCTGTTGCTCATCATATCTTTCACAGCTACCACTATCACTGCTCACCGCTGCCCAAAACAAGCCGATGGTGAGTACGCCGACCGCCTGATCACGCGTTCCAAACAAGATAGAAAAGGGCCAGTACCTGGATAAACTGACATAGCGTCCAAGCTCGTAGAACTCAAAAATGGCGAGACCTTCAACGGCCATCTCGTCAACTGCGACAACTTTATGAACATCACCCTGCGCGAAGTGTATCAAACGAGCGCGGACGGCGACCGATTCTGGAAGCTCAAGGAGTGCTACATCCGTGGGAGTACGGTGAGTTTCCCCCGTCTCTCTCCCTCTTTTATCCCCCCCTTGGATCCGTCCGTTCTCATCGCGAGCGTTGTTCTCCCCCCCCATCGGCGTGTCGGTGTTTGGCGTGTGTCATGGCGCGCGTGCATGCTCCAAAAAAAAAAAGATAAAATACTTGCGCGTACCGGACACCCTTCTGGACGCAGTCAAGGAAGAACAGGCACGGGCACGCGAAGCCGGGCGGAGCGCAAGGGGTACAGGTGCCAGCACCAGAGGTACGCCCCACCCTCCCCCCGTTCCACCCTTTTTCTTCCGAATCCTCCTCTTCTTTCCGTTGATCTGATTGCGACCCCTCCACGACGTCTCTCCCACATCACCCGATCTTACCGGCGACGACGATGCGCTCGTTATCCCCGTCACTGTTTCACGTTCCCACAAACCACCGCCACCCCCTGCAGGTGGACGCGGGCCGCCACAGAGAGGTGAGCCCTCGATCGTCCCTTATTTCGGGCGCGCTCATGTCCCCCCCTTTTTTTTTCAGGGCGTGGCAATGCCCGAGGCATGGGTCCTCGTGGACCACGGGGTAGAGGAAGAGGGTGATGCGAGGGTTCTTGCGAGCGCAGCCTTGTTGTTCCTTGGAAATACTACAATGAGGATCTCCTCCTCAGCGCTATCATACGCGGCGTATTCAACGCGGTTGTATCCTGCCCATGCTAAACACACACGTGCACCAGAAAAGGATGGGAGGGTTGGCAAGCTGGATGGACGCTCGACACGACATGGTTCATCCAGCACAAAACTTCTCTTCCTCGACAACGTGTCGTCCGCGCAAATCGTGAGTTAGTAAAATCTTGGACGGCGGTGTCGAGGAACGGAGGGGCGCGTAGATGAAATCATGATATTGATGCATATATTTTGCTAAGTACATTAAGGTAAAGGAATGCCCCCTGGGGGTACTGCTTTCAGCGGCACACGATTATAATCTGCGGCTGTGAAAATATGTTCGTTGGCATGCTGGCGGGTGATGCAACAACGGGAGACGCTCACTGTTCTGGAAAACCGTGTTTCCCCACCAATTCAGATAGATACCCCCCTTAGGGAACTGCAAAAGGTGCTCAGTAAACCGTACCAACAGATGACTTGATTGCCACACTCACTGCCAGAGTGGCGAAAATTACAATGGCTGACAGAACAGTGCCTAAAAAATCAGAGCCGTTGTCAGATAGGCACAGGTTAGCACTGGTAATGAAAGTGGCCTCACCGCTATCTAGAGCGGCGCTAGTAATGTAATTGAACTTGCTCCACCAAGCAAAGTTTCGCCTTCGCACAAGGTATTGGAACACAAATCCGGTCGCAAACCACGCGGAGTAATTGATACCGCCTGCGGGCGGTATATACGACACACCATTGAGAATCACCGGGGTGCTGACGATTTTGACCCAAGAGTTGGGATACCGTCGTTGCCAGAGCCAGAATGGCAATGGTAGAGCGGCACCGATAATGATTGCAAACAACTCGGGTTGATAGAGAGATCCAGGGCCGAACTGCCGTGTGGGCCCGATGAGACCCCTTGAACGCGAAGGATGAGCACGATGTCGGGCGAACAAAAAAAGTGCATACCAAACCGCCGATGCTGTGAAAAATACCGAATTATGGGGGCAGGTAAGGTCACTTGGTTGATTCCGAGAACAGATATCTTTGACACTACTAAACAGCCATTGCTTCACGCCAACTTGGACAAATGAAGCGAGAAGTGTCCCGACGCTCTGCACTGTTACATCTTGTCAGAGTCTACGTGGTTCGGGAGGGCGTGGAGTGTCATACCGCAAAATGTCGCTCGTGGAGGTACTTTGATATAATGGCCCAGCTTCAAGTCCTGAACAAACGAAGTTGCCTCCATCAGTGTTTGTACCGCGTAAGCCTTGAAGATCTGGGAAAATTATCAGCAAAAAGCAAGCAAAAGTGCGTGTTCCATCATGCGCACCATGTTCGCAATGGGGTTACCAGCAAGAAGTGTACCCGGAATGATTTGAGCCAGTAGGTTCAATGAGATCTAAAAAATCAAATCCCATCAACTTCAAAGTGCTATCGACGAGACAAAATCTTTACCCCTTGACCGGTCATTGCATAGATGAAGCCAGAAGGTAGTACGTATAATACTGGCAAGAATACGGATAACAGCAGAGCCCACACAGGCACACTCGTGTGCCATACCTGAGGTGAGAGGATAAGGAAAAAGGGAATAGGAGGACCATGCTCTCACGTACCTCGACGATAACCACCATCATGAAGAAAAATCCTACGAAAAACAGGATGTACCACCAGTCCGGCACCTCGGGGTAGTTGCGCATCAATTTTGCGTGGATATCGTCCGGTTCGACGCGTATCCTTTTCAACCCGTTTATCACGCTCCGGCTATGATATAGAAGGGTGTGCACCAGCACGCAGGTCGAAAGGGCGAACGCGAGGAGGTAGGTCATGGCATAAGTTGCTGGCAGGTATAGGGGGGAATACTCGTTGTATGCTGTGAGATTGAAGCGATGTGAGCTGTCTATTACGCGGGAAATGTTGTAGTAATGCCCGAAGCGGTCGAATGGGTTGTTGTTATTGATGGGGAAATATGCGAGATCCCAAGTCTGTCAATCAAAGGTCAGCATGACGGATTTCGATAGAAGAAAAAGTCAGTACGTTTGTATAGTACAACACAGGCGTGATGATCCAGAAGAAAAGCACGAAGCCAAAGAATACGTGCACTTCGGCCCACCAAGGGAACATCAGTGGACTGCCGATCCACGCTATCTGCGTCCAGTCGAAAGTGAGGACGCTCATCCCTAACCCAGAATATACGCCGAACATCTGGTTGACCGGAACATTGTTTGGGAAGATCCAACATATCCATGAAAAAACTGAGAGAGCCTGGAAAAGGTATCCTGACAAAATGTGAATATTTTACCAAGACTGCATAAACGAAACGACTACTCACCGGGTATGAAAAAGAAGAAGAATGAACCCGTCAAAACCAGGAGGAAATATCTATAACGAGTGATAACCCCGGGCGCTTCGTCGTCTTCCGCATGCAGAGTATTGAGCAATGTGCATGTCACGAGATTCTGGGGCCAAACCATGGCAGCGGGCCACACCAAGAATCGTCTACACAAGCCAGCGAGACCAAACCCGGTGAGCTGGGTGGCGACGACGAGAAGACTACTGAACCAATAGTCAACTTTGACGTGGTAGTTGAGCTGGGTTACGACGATAGCATTGATAGCATATGGAGGCCCAACGGCCACGTTGGCCATGATGTAGACGAGGACGTGCTCTTTGATATTCCATGGGCCGGGGTTCAAGGAGAATTCTAGCCCGCCAAGCCATCGAGGGAATCGATAGGTACTGATTGGTAGGACGAAGGCGAGGAATTTGCCAATGGGATAACTTATGATCAGAAGCGCAAGGGGCGACACAGTCGGGGCCGGTTGTCGGAAGTTGAAGAAGACATTCAATGATCTGCGAATATTAAGAAATGGCAAAATCGTTGTACGGTGAATGGACCAACCCGCCAATCATGCAGAGTATAAGACCAATGACCCACATACGTAGAGTCATTACCGGCATTTCTGGGTCGTCAATGTTTGAGACGGAAGCACGGACTTCTGGGAAAGGACTGTCCTCTTCGTTGACCGCATCAAAGTCGAACTCCATCCTAGGTACGATTGTGAGAGGGGAGTAGGAGAAGGACGAAAACATGGAACATACTTGATCGAGCCCTCTTGACTGTCTTCCTCGAGATCGAGCGTTGCGGTGTCAGCGGCTATGGTAGAAGACAGGTTCCGTTTTCGCCGGGATGGGTAGGATGGGTGGAATTCGAGAGTCTTCTCTGGTGAGGTAGAGGGAAGGCCGACATGGATCTCGCGTGAACTGATACCGCTGATTCTCGAAGGTCTTGTCTCTGCTGTTGGGGTACGGGTGGAGCTGAGCCTTCGCATACGGTATGGGTCGCTACTGGCATGCTGAGATACGGTAGACGGGGGGCTCTCGACGGGTATGTTTGACACAGGAGGGGAGAAAAAATCGGACGGCCCAGCTACGTTTGCGGGGAAACGGGCATAAGGGTCAAAGGCTGGGGAGGGGTATGCGAGGGAAGTGGCATCCGGAGGGAGGGCACTAGGGAAGAAATGGGTGTATGGAGGGGCGCTGTGGAGAAGCTCCTGAGAGCGAAGCTTCTCTGCGTCGCTCTGCTGATCTGCGGTCGAGGGTGGGAGAAATGCGAAGAGGTCCTCGGCGTCGCTTTCGTCCTCGTCCTCCTCCTCGATGTATGCGCCGTCGCCGGCATAGTTGGCGTGGTCGAACGCGCCGGGGGTGACGGAGTGACGGAATCCAGAGGATGTGACGGGGCGAGAGGCACCAGCCGAAGAGGTAGGCCTGGGAGCCATGACTAGGACGAGCGTCTAGCTATCAGACGTGCGTCGAGAAGATGGGGAGGGGGGTTGCGTGCGTGCGTGCGTCGGTGTCGACGGGGGGGGACGACTTGTACGAGGGACAGCGCCGCGCAGGTGCGGCGGGAGGATCGATGGGGGAGAGAGAAAGGAGCTGGTGCGGTGGGAGGACTGGGAGTGGACTGCTAAGGATCTGCGGACGACCAATCAGATCGCTCAGGCACATCACGTCCAGTCCAGTTCCTGGCTCTATTTTCGTCGCCCTCGAAAAAAATTGCCATCTACCTGCTGGACCGTATTTTACTCGCTCCTGCAGAGATTTTCTGTCTCAGGGCGAGCAAGCGTGCCTGGCAGAAAGGAGGGCATGATATCACTACCTCCTCGTCGAAGCCCATTAATCGAAGGGGCCCCTTCTTTCATTACGCTCGCCATCCAGCTTGCATCCCAGTGCCTGTCTGCAGAGCAACAGCGGCGCAGGCTGGCGTGGATCAGCAACTATCACACCGCTCTCGTCGTGGCGACCACGCCGCCCAAAATCATCACCCTGCGAATTGCCCAAGGCACTGCCCATAATACTCTCCCACTCACACCGCATGCACTTCGAGGCAGTCGCCATCCTAATTCTGGTCAACACGCGACCACCGTGGGTCGAAACTTCATCCGTCGTGCTCTCCTGATGTTCACGCCCTTGCCGACCCTGACGCTCAGAGGACCAATATTTGTATTCTCCTCCGGTCGTACCTCGTTTTCAGTCACTCCGCCACTTCATATTCGTGTCAGGTCCCTCGAGTTCCTGTACTGTCCGCCCGAGTATTCCCTTATATGGGACAGGTCACGAAATGCTGCCGCATCAGTGGCCCTTGCCTCGATCGGAACCCACCAGGGCAGTTACCCACGACTTCTCAGCTACGCAGCTAGCCTGCACAACCATTCATTCATTAATGAGACTGATCCTTGAAGGTGCGCCTCAGTTCCACTCTACGTTGATGTTCATCAAGTACTGGTCTGCGTAGCGTCCTGTTTCACAATGGCGCAATCGATGCGGCACAGACACAGCCACCAGTGCGCACTAACAGGTCATTAATCATGCAGTGATGCTATGAGCGTTCGCCCTTATCTCGGTCATCCCCACAAGTGTCCCGTCTCCTGGTCCCTCCCGCGAATATTTCCAATCGTTTTCTGTGGAAACCCCTGAGAAGCAAATAATCCTGAATGGAGTCAGTGGATACTCCACCCTCGCCCAACATTATCGGCCAGAGCGCACAGCACGAATTTTCATATCAGACCGCAGCCCGCCGGCCGAAGGAAGAAACGAATTTGCGATTCACCACAATAAATGCCGTTCATTTCCTCACAGCACCGTGTCAGGGGTAAACGTTCGAACTCGAGCCCCTTAACGGCCATGCTGCATTCACACAAATCCGCATCAGCACGCGTGTTCGTATACGTTCGGCAAGCGAGGTCTAAGCGATCCAGTAATCGTGCATCTGTTCGGGACCCCGTGACTTGCTGTCATATGATTCGCAAGTCCGCATGGTCGTCCGAGGGCCGTTCATCTTGACGTTGTCGCAAATTCGCACCGTGTCTTGTGATCGGAATGATTGGGAAGCACGGGTGCGTGGCCAACTCGCGACTGCTGCTGTGTGCAGCGCAGAGGGTGGTCGCATTTTCGCACAGCAAGGCAGGCTAAGGCACCAGGGACTAGACCTCATTTCTACGACTCGCCACTCCGAACACGACGCCGACGGAACAGGACTCCCATCGGGAATGTAGACTTTCGTTCGAGGACATGTCGACTTGTCAACGTCGCTTATTGTAATCGAACGCCAAACATGGTGCGTGGCCGACGGGTGACTTGGATCCCGTCTTGAGTTAGTCTGTGTTCCCTTTGCGCAGTAGCCTCGGTCTCATCCGTCGTGGGTAACGTGAGCCAAGCAACAAACGGATATCGACTGTACGAGTAACATTGTATCTCCATAGTCTCCTCTTTAACAAGACGCCGTCATTCACGTATCAGGGACATGCAATGTACCCTAGTTGGGTCTTCAAGTTTTCTATAGCCCTCAAAGGCAAAGTCTAGACTACGATGGAACACGATGAAACTGTATGCCTCTATATAGAGTGCCGAAAGAACTGCGTACCGATCCCGTCGGTGTCCGTCCTTGCCCAAAGGCACGACGTGTCATGGGTGATCATGCGAGCTCGAGTCTAGCTTTAACAGCTAATCTGGCTACCTGTCCCGCTTTTATGGAGTCGGAATTAAAGAAGTCGGTTGCTGCCACGCTGTAGATTGAATGCTGCAAACGCCATCGAGAAACGCACTAGCTTGCCAAAAGGCAGAGTCCATATCAGCCAAGCGTATCGTGTAATTCTCAGCTACAAGTGCTACTGTTTGTCAAGTCTGCAGACGTCAGCGTGAGTCATCGCTCGGTTCAAGAAGCCATTCCAACGCCGATGGCGCGGAAAACTGGCTTTTAATACCAAGGCCAAGGTGATTCTACGCCGCCGTGACCGGACAAACAACCCGAGTCCCGAAAGGCTTCTGCGTGGGACGTTCGGAGTGGTGATGAGTTGGCTTCGGAGAAGCGGTGGTGTTGCACACTCCGACCAAGCCATTGATTGCATGGATCGAAGGACCTTACTTCTACGACGTCGCGGCAAAAACGTCAGGGAGTGCGATGGATTCGGATGCTGAAGTAAGGCTCCGCAAAGACAAAGTCAGTCGAATTGCTCAGATTGCCACAGGAACTATGATCGGAGCTTGGGCTGTCAACGCAAAAACCCCGCAGATATTCTATTCGAAGGCTCTGATACGCCTTGTAGGACAACACCTACTTGATCGCACTACTCAAGTACCCCACACGGATCCGTGAGGACCACATTGCCATAACCAAAGTCATCGACACTTTGACCAGAAAAGCGCTAGCCAAGTCCTTCGCGGGTAAGGACGCACATGTTCCTCCGTGGTGCAGCTCACTTCGGTGATCAGTCCGATACAATGCAGTCATCCGATGCGAGAAACATGGGTCGCCATGTGATTTCTGCACCACAGGCTGATCAGCCGTCACTCCTGGATAGAAGCGCTTCCAGGCTGGTCCCGACGTTGTCGCGTTGACAGATTGCGGTACGACCAGAACGTCAGCCAGCTGCATTGCGTGCGCCGTTGGTCAGCCAAGCTGACCGAAGACGTCCTGTCACGTCAAAGGGTCGACGCTCGACCCCGCAGAGGTGAACGGGTGTTGTTCGTCGTGGACGGATTTGTTCCCCTAGCCGAAAGGTCATACGATAGGGGCACAATCACAGGGTGAATAACGAATGCATTAGCCGACCTACATGCCAGGAGGGTTGTCGCCGAACGATATCGATGTCAATGGGCCCCTGCACCCGAATGTGTCGGGAATTGAAAACGTTTGTGCGCCGATTCAACTCAACTCCGAACCGAACATGCCCAGGAAGGACATTCTAGCCCGACGGTGCATCATCCTGAGAACGCGCAACGGTTGCCCCGACGAAAAACCGCTCAACTCCCCGGACAGACCACGAACGCATCCAAGTTACGTACCAAACGTTCTGTCGCCAGGTCCATGACGAGTCTCTACGTACCGATTTGGCCGCCCCCGAGATGCCATCCAACTTAACACCGCCCGCACACCGCCTTCATACCGCTCGGTCGAAGGACACCTCCTCAAACGTAGTGAAACGAGCTGACGCGAACTCGTTCGAAACCCCCCCAACAATACGCTCGCCTCTTTCTATGTACGCGATCTTGATGCGTCTCGACTTCTCCGTTATATCTAGGCGTCCCGAACGTTTACCGACTCATCGACGAACCCGTCGCTTCCCCTCTTCCCCTCGTCATATAACCATCTTGAGCCCATTTTTACGCGTGGCACCAGGTTAAACCCCTGATGTCCATGACACCCGCGACGCTCGCCACGGCAACGCGCTAGTAAAATGTATGTACTCGATTCGCGCCTCGAACGAAGCACGCCGCAATCACGTTTGTTGGAGCGCTCATACGTGTCAGCGCACGATAAATCCGTCATAGATGACCCGATAACACCTTGGGAATTACGCTTATCAATCTATCCGCGTCATCATTGAGACCCATATCCATAAAGCGCTCGCTTGGAAGCCTTGTCCACCATTCCACCGTCGGGATCGAGTTCCATCCGAATAGTGAAGGCGAACCCGCATTCTATAAATGCTTGTCAGATGGGCGCCCCGTCCTTGACTACCATCATTGCAGTTCATGTGCTCTCATGGTAACTCGACTCGGTGTTCGCTAAATTAAACTTTGTTGCCTCGAACTTCGAATGTTCGGCCCGGTGGCACATATGGAATGTTGGATCCTTCGAAAACCCGCGAAAGAGGACTGTTATTCTAAACACCACCGTTGTAAAGAAACGATACAGTACGACACGATGCGGAAGAAAAAAACACTAAGACAAAGCAACAAACAGTGATGCTAAATTAATGAATGAGCCGATGATTTAAAGAATGCACCGCGGAAGGGAGTGGTCGTAAGGGGCATGATGTGTGTATGAGAAAGTTGGAACAAGAC
This sequence comes from Tylopilus balloui, assembly GCA_038089995.1. Classification (NCBI taxonomy): domain Eukaryota; kingdom Fungi; phylum Basidiomycota; class Agaricomycetes; order Boletales; family Boletaceae; genus Tylopilus; species Tylopilus balloui. Next base: position 53,737 of record JBBPLW010000047.1, on the reverse strand, counting down.
TGCGTGGTTCCGAACTCAAGCTCTTGATTTGGAGCGGGCACGGCCGAGAACGTTACCCAAGCGTTTGAACGTTCCGCTGGACTTGGCGGACGATGATTTTGACGACATCGAAAAGACGGACGAAGGCGAATCCAACGAGGACTGTCGAGATTCCTCACTCCGCCTTTGCGATGGCACTGGGAAATAGTGTACAGAGTCGCCAGGATTGGTGACGACACGGAGCAGCCGGGTCTCGAGGTCAGCGAGCACGGACTGCTGGTAGCTTGGCCGCGGTTCAGCGTCCTTGGGCTTTTTCAGGTGCTCGGGCAATGGGGGGACAGGGGGGAGCTAAGATGAGCGATCAGTACGTGCGACGTATAGATTCGATGCGGGTCCACCAACCGGCTTTCGCGAGGGCCTGTCCCATCTGACGGACATGTTCTCGTCCCAATCGTGATAGGGATCCTCCTCGCTCATGGCCGTCCTATCATAATAGGGCGTGCGCTTCCGTATGCGCGGCTGCAGAGGCTGTAGTACGGGCACGGACACCTGATCGTGCGTAGCCTCGGTGTAGCAGATCTCTGAGAAGGTCTCCGTAGGAGATAGAAGGGTCTGCTGGTCGAGGCAATCGAGACACGATGGGTCGAACTCGACGTTTTTGAGGGAGCGGCGGAGGACCTTGAGCGAGACGGTCTGTGTGTCCGACCGGTCGTCGTCCTCCAGACATGGCGGCAGCTCGTAATCACGAGGCCGGAACGTGGGTCGTATGGGGGTTGGAAGAAGCTTCCAGCCCTGCGAGTCGGAGGACGAATGTGCACGGCGCCGTGCGACGCTGGGTGCTAGCGTGTGCTGTGGGGCCATTAGTTCGTGCGGGAAGGAGCAGAGAGGAGCGACGTACTGCGGCGACCAGGGAATCGTCGGCACTGGGACAGAGCGAAGTGCTCAGGGAGATGTGTGTCCTCGCATACTTGTCGCGCGGGGTGCACTTGTCGACGAGGAGTCGAGGAGAGCTGAGCATGGTGAGTGCGAGGAGATTGCGCGGACATGGCGTGCCAGCTCGACCGCAACTTTATGCTGGGGCGGTGGACAGAGCACAATTACGGCGATTGGCGGTGAAATTCTCATCGGAGCGCACCTCGAACGTAAATCTACCCGGAACATGCACGTGTGAAGCCGAGCTAAGCTCATGTCTCGCCCGACAATACATACGCTGGCTCATTTCGCTTCTTTTCGACCGCCATACCGACGACTCGGTCATCGAGAAGACAAAAAACATAATTAAAGTGGGGTGTAGATGGACATAGAAGTACATCAGGTAAGCAAACGTGTGTACATCCTGACATTGCTGACAGCCCCGTTGAAAAATGAAAACGAGACATCGGGCACCTTGACAACAACCAAGTTGCTTCCGGTTCGGTAACACCACACTAACGCCCCAGCGGATGGAACCTACGGGAGGTCCGCCCTGCTTTTTCGTCGCAGTTTGCTCGCAAAGCCCTTGGCTCGCCCTACCAAACCCCCTTGGCCAGTCGCAGCACCCACTGTGGCTGCGCGCGAGCGCGATGGTCGCGTGGCATATGCGGTTGACACGCTGGGAGAATGATGCGGTGATTCTGTAGTCGTCTCGACCGATACGTCAATGACCATATCTCGGTTGATGGAACGGTAATCGGCGTGCGACTTCGTACGCGTCAAGCGCCGTGGTAGCAGCGCACCAACAGTCTGGGGAAGCTTTTGACGACCGCCTATTCTCTCGACTCGAATCTCGTGCTGTTCATCGGTATGGTGCGTTCCCTCCCTTGACACCAGAGACTCGACGCTTCGTGGCTGGAAACGCGCAGTCTACGTCACATGGAACTCTCTGGAGATGGTAGTTACTCACGTTGGCCAGCGCATGGTAGAACGTTGACTTGAATGCTGCCACAGAGAGCGGTGACGGCACCGGTGAACATACCCCATCGTCTTCCCGCGTTTCTTGCTGGTGGGAGTCACAAAGCGTACAAACCTCGAGGACACGATACTTACCTTTCCGAACTGACTCACAGAGACCGCCGGCCTCTTGCGGTGCTTTCTTGGTTCTGTTAGGGGGTCTACCAACTCGCTCTGTGACGGCTCGGACTCGTCGAGCGCTCTGCGCTCGCTTGCCAGCTCCACTCTTCTGAATTTCTGGAACCCTGCTCAATACGTCAGGGCAGAGGTGTATCCATGAGGTACCCACCTCCTCGAGCAATTCCAGCGAGTTTTCCATAGTGGATGGTCTCTGGGGCACACGGGAAGAAGGCGACAAAGTCCCCTTGTGCGCCGACAGCCTGCGACGGGTAGGTCCAAATATGCGCTTCTGTAGTAACCTGAGGCGGTGGGTTTCGTGTCGTAAAGGCTAGTCTGACAACTGCAGGGCACTGTTTCAGGTAAAGCGCCAGCATGTAGGCAACCCACTTGAGAGTTGTGCGAGGCCTGAAATTTGTCATTTAGATACTATATATCTCGGGATGAATGTCAGTGTGTTCCTTTCGTCTGTCTTGGTTGTTATGACACGTGGCTACATTGCACTGCCACATTTGGCTTCCTCCTATACGCCTAGCAATGTCAATCAAACAAAGCTGCGAGCCGACATGTCCAAGGTTGAAAGAGACGACCGATTATAGTGACCATCCAGGCGATTACGTCTGTCCCTGTACACGTATTCTTGGCTCACTGCGACCATGCAGGTGGAGAATCGTCTTTTCAGGGTGCCTCGGCAGGCGTTGGAATCGCAGTCCAAGATCTTTCGAGACATGTTTTCACTCCCTGTAGCGGGAGCCGCAGAGGGATCAAGCGACGACAATCCCATCCGCCTCGACGGGGTCACAAAGGAGGAATTCAAGCGCTTCCTCGAGGTGCTCTTTAATATGCGGTAAGCCTATCGTTCTCATTCGTGCGCTCGGCGGTCCCCTACGCCGCGACTGCCAGTACTTGCAAGGAGGCCACAACACAAAGATCGATCTTCGAAATGTGGTTTCCCGTCGTGAAACTGGCACACCTGTGGGAATTTGACGCGATCCACAAGTCTGCCATAAAAAATATGCCATACAGACAGATTGACAAGATTCCTGCGGAGAAGGTGGGGCTTGCTGTCCACTATGAGATTCGGCCGTGGCTCCTTCCTGGGCTGAATGAATTGGCCCAGCGGAAGGAACCCCTCGGAAACGGTGACCTTGCGTTCCTTGGCCCTGAGTTGACACTAAAAGTGGCTGCCGTCCGAGAGAGCCTGAGGATCACAAGCTGTGGCTGCTACGATGAGCCGAACCTCATTTCTGGTCCACGGGAGGCCAGCACGGTAGACTTCACGCCCGTCATAAGACACATGTTTGGACTATCAGGTAAGTCCTGTGTCATCGCACGCTCCACTGCCCATTTCATTGGCACGTGTCAGAGATGATAACGACTTCGATGCTTTTAGATGACGATATAAGCACAAGCAATGAAATGGGCAAGGACCGTGTTCTGAAAAGGGTGTGGAGGCAGAAGATACGTTGACGTGTTCGTCCTCGATTTAGGATACAAGTCAAGTGGTGCTACTTTCGTCACGTTCTGAAATTCGGTTGTGATTGTGGTTACTAGGTTATCTGGTAATTGGACTGCACGGATTCTGCTGTTGCGCACTCCCTTCACCCCGTACATGGAGCGGTGTCCACAGCTCGGCACACGCAGCTGATGCGTAGAAATGATTGTCAGCCAGTATCGGCGTCTGCGCTGGCTTATCGCTGCCAACGCTTGCGACGAACCCTTGCCGCACTTAGGGGCACCCTGGAGGGTGTAGTCTTCCTGCCAAGTTCGGTAGTGGCGGCTCCTCCGAAACCGCACATGCAGGTATCCGCGTGTACTACAGCACAGATCTGTTCCGGGTCTATCAATGGACACGGAGTGCCCTTGGACCTGGGCACACTCAATGAACGGAATCCAAGGAGTCAGTGCGACGACCGCGGTGCAACTCTCTTTCCCAGGTTCTCGCCGAATTCTCCGCCCTAGCGTCGCTTACGATAATACGACGAAAAACTGGAAAGCCAAAAAAAAAAACTCCTTGCTGCTGCCGTCGACGTACACAATGCGGGCAGTGTCCCGGATGGTGGGCAAGTTTACGCAAGGAGCTGCAGGGGGTTGATAAAGAGAATACATAAAAGGGGGAGAAGACGATGGGCAACGTGTAGCCAACACGTGTTGCCGAAAACCAAACTTGATTTCAAACACGCACGTATATCTTGTCCTGCTTCGAAAATTTCCCTTGAAGCCAAGGTCCTCTTTCTCTCCACCGTCTCACCCGCAGAGTCCGTCATGGCTGGCCCCGATTCATCGCACGGCGTCTCTCGTGTCGTACACCACAAGGATTTTTACCTCCGTGGAGGTGACATGACCGTCCTGGTCAGTATCGATTTCTTCGTCCCCATCCTTGCAGGGCGCTGATGAGTCACTGCAGGTCGAAAACCACCTTTACCGCATACACAGCTATTTCTTTGAGCGCGAGTCTCTGTTTTTCCGCCAGAAGCTCAGCGCCGCGCACAACAACGGCGACGAGGAACGCGGTCTGACGGACCGCGATGCTTACACTCTAGACGATGTCAAGAGTGAAGATTTCGCACGCTTACTATGGGTATTCTACAACCCGTAAGTCTGCCGCATCGCCCGTTTCGGGTGTGCTGCTAACGACCGACAGCAAATACTCGGTATATGAAGCCCCGCTCGAAACATGGCTCAGCATTCTCAAGCTCGCCAACCGCTGGACCTTTGACAACGTCAAGGAGTTGTCCGTTCGTGAGCTCGAAAAAATTGAGATCGAGCCTGTAGAAAAGATCCACATCTATCATGATAACAACATCAGCCGTCTCTACCTTATTCCGTCGTACATCGCCGTTTGCAAGAGGGATAGGCCTCTTACGTTCTCTGAAGGTATGAAGCTTGGTATGGAGACCGTCCTCCGCATCGCCGAGGCCCGAGAACGCTTGCGTCTGCAGGCTTCCGAGAGCGGTATCCGTACGCCTACCTTCGAGGACTTTGAGGACGAGGAGGTGGAAGTTCTTATCCGGGGGATCTTCAATCTCGGTATTCGTCCTACTTCCCCCACTAGCCCTGCGACATCCCCTGTTAATGGCGTCAACGGTACACCGAATGGCACCATTAAGCTCAACCCAGCTCCACCCGGGAACCCTCCAAAGGCGAACGGTGCTTCCACACCTCGAGCTAATGGTGGGTCGGCAGCTGATCCCAAAGGTTCTTCGGTTGACTCTATGCCTTCCATCGCCTCTGTCATGTCGTCGTCGTCTCAGAGACTGCCAACGCAAACGCAACCCCTAGCAGCGCCAGCCCCATCAACGGAACAGCAAAGACAGCAGGCACCGGTACCCCCGGCAAAACCGGACCCAGCGGCATCAACATCTCCGCCACAGGTCCTCCCGTCAGCGGCGGACAAGGCAAAAGACAGTAAAGATGCGGCATCTCAGGAATCACAGGGTCTTCTGTCTGCAATGTTTTCCCCTACCAAGTCTCGAGGAGCGGGTGAGCCTTCATCTTCGGCGAGTTGCTCATGTATCCTGTTCTGACAGTTGCTCATTCGAATTTATCACAGGCGGAGGCAGGTAAAGCGGCTGGTTCTGATGATGTTTCGATTAGCAAACATGTTGTACCATCAAGTGAACATAGTGACGATGTGACTGAATCTAACGATAACGTGAATGACGCTGAAAACGATCAGTCGGGCAAGGATAATGATACCGCGAGTGTGTTCTCTGAAAATGACGGCGGCAAGGGTGGCAAGCCAGGTATACCTTTTCTGCGATTGATTAGTGTGCGACCATCTAAATTTACAACGCAGGCGGGAAAGGCAAGAGGGGAGCGAAAGCGGCAGGAGGAGCTGGGCGCGGAAAGAGAAACTGATCTCCCATACACGTTGTGATCCTTTTGGGTGGGCGTAAGGAAAAAAATACGTTCTCTTCATACTCGCCAAAGTAACTCTCGATACGATTTTCCCGCTAAATATTAGAGGCCAGTTTGCCAGCGATAAGGCCGTGATGGTGCTCTTGTTCGAGACGACGCGGTCCTCGTGTGATCCGCGGAAGAAAACACGCCTGCTCCCGTTCAAAATCCGAATCGGCCGTGGCATGAGGAGCGCATCCACAGGCGTAATAGCTCACATAGTTCTAGCCCGTTTCGACGGATTTCTTGGACCCCTGGGTCTGTGCTCCACCGCAATGTGACGGCACGCATAAACAAAGACACGTCAGATCTTTCTGCGATAAGACGCTTGTAGGTCCACGTTGCTGTTTATCGTCACAAGATGCACAGGAGAGTCCTCGTTAAAGGGGACGTGTGTGTGAAGAGTCGGTAAAGATGTTGATCAGAAAGAGACACGAGGCTGGCGCAGACTCATCAGCTTGAGAAAACGACACCTAAACTGGTCCGAGATTCGTCGCAGGGAAGCATGATGGTCGGGTAGATAAAACATAAAGCCGCTTGATGCCCCCTCCCGTACCCCGGCCATACTCGTTCCTCCCCAAAGACGACAGCCTCGATTTCTGATCAACAGTCATGTCTACCAATTCCACCCTCGGTGTGAGCACGATGCAACGACACGATGAATATTATTTCCGCGACGGAAATATATGTTTCCTTGTGCGTGGTAGCCGCCGACATTGCATCGACCCTTATTGATTTCAGCAAACATAGGTCGAAAATACTGTTTTTCGGCTACACAGGTTCTTTTTCGAGAGAGAATCCGAATATTTCAGGGATTATCTGGCCCTCTCCAGCAAGGACGAAGACGGCTCGCCAGATAGCCCGTATAGGATCCATGACATCAAGAGTGAAGAATTCGCTGATTTCGTTTGGGTGTGGTATAACCCGTGAGTTGTGACAGAGATTGCAAACTGCTTTGCTCGGTGGTGCTGACTTGATCACCGAGACGGTACTCGTTTTCCAAGCAAGAGAAAAAAAAGTGGCTTACTATCCTGAGGCTCGCAACGAACTGGGGATTCGGTGAGATGAGAAAACTCGCCATCCGCCACCTCGAAAAGATCAATCTGGAACCGATCGAGAAAATCACGACATACAAACTGTATGCCATCGACGACGATTTGCTGCTCCCTTCCTACATGTCTCTCTGCTCAAGCCCAACATTGCCCTCACCTGAGGAGGGCAAGAGACTGACGTTGGAAACCATACTCAGGCTTGCTAGTGCACGTGAACAAGTACTTTTGCGCGCGTCCGAGATTGGATGCAGGACACCTACGATCGCAGCTGCCCCTGAAGATATAGTGAAAGCGGTCGTGACAAGCTTGTTTGGCTTGACTATTCACTCAAACGACCAGAGCGTCAGAGTGGACAGTCAAGCCACCAACAATGGTGATGCATCCAGCGAGCGTCCGGTGGATGCCAACGTCATCGCGATCAAGAACCCAAGGAAACCAAAACCGAATGGCGATGTGTCTGAGGGGCCGTCGGGTCGGACAGCTACTGCAGTGAGTCGGGGCAGTTTTCGAGTGACGCCAGCCGCTCACGAATTCCATTAGAACGGAACAAGTAGCACCAAGGCCACGGTACGTGTCAACCAAAGCATTTTGCTTGAGTGACTCATCCAGACCGAATACAGGGTAAACACAGGGTTTAATGACACCCGGATTTCATTCGATGCCAGGCGACCTGGCATTCGCTGAGCGAGTGTACTATTTCTTGAGCATTCTTGGTGTGAGCTGTTGTGCGGGAGACGGTCATCCTTTGGAAGTTTATTGTTTTGTGTTTGTACTATGGCGATGTCGACTGAAAATTTGCATTCTGTACGCCATGTTCCAGAGTGCGGATATTTCAGCTGCAGCAACGACGGCTTTGCAAAAGTGTCGCAGGCATAGAGCCACTAGCACATTGTGGGCACAAAATATAGAACCTACAGAGCTTTTGTGCGCCAAAACACGCCGGAATCCAGACTAACAGCCTGGGGAGGATACGTCTTTCGTAGCTGGTCAAAGGTCGAATCAATATTACTGGGAGGAAGAACGACGCGGGGATTCGAGACGAACTGTCATTGGCGGATATATTGGCGCCAGAAGAGAGTGGCACAGCCATCATAAAAGGGACGCGATGCGCGTGGCATCCCCTGTCCTCGAACTTGCACAATGGTACATCCACGATCAGCTACGGACGGAATGGCGTCAGGTCAAGCCTACGACAAGAGCACGGTGTCAGCACTGGAGAACGCCGTCTATCTTCCTCCTGCTGCAGGTACCGCACCACCTATAAAGAAACGCCGGCGAGATGGCACGGAGGCATCGAAGAAGCGGCGTCGAAAAGAGCAAGACGGATTGTGCAGATTAAATCTCGATGAGCTGTACATCGTGCGTGGACTTCTTCTCGTCACGTCTTGACCCTTTGCTGATCGTGTGGCAATGATAGATTTTTGCTTACATCTATCCTATGGACCTTTTGAATCTTGCGCGCACATGCAAGTCTCTTAGAGGCCTCTTGATGCACCGATCGTCCGCATTTCTCTGGAGGACTGCTCTCCGTCGGGTCGAGGACCTGCCTGATTGCCCAGCCGACCTGGCTGAACCGGAATACACGAATCTCGTGTTTTACAACCGATGCCACGTGAGTGCAGCCTGTTAGTATTGTTCGAAACCTGAGATACGACGCAGGGCTGCGATAAACCGGCGAAAGTTGTTCTCTGGAACATTCGCCGCAGGTATTGCCCTGCCTGCAGAGTTGAACGGTATGATGAGTAGAGATATCTCAGTAGAGACTCCATGCTGACATCCGCCATCAGGCTTTGCCATCTTCGTCTCTGTAACGAGGTTATCCGCGGGAATGTTCTGCCCTGTGAACAACTCACGATAGGAGAGGGTATGTGGGTTCGCTATCGAAACTGATGTACTCCTGAACCACTTTTCAGACTCGGGGCAGTGGGTTGACAGAGATCAGGTGTTCTCATTTATGCATGAATATCACTGGTCTCCCGACAAGATACAGTTCTTAGATCAGAAGCGGGAGCAACGTCTGACCATATACTTGGTTTGATCGATTGATTCTATGTTTCTCAAGTTGTCTAAGCGGTGACAACAGCACGCACGCAAATGTGAATACTGGCAACAACAGAAAGGGAGGATACACAGATTTGACTTGGAACTACTTCGGAAGGAGCGACAAACGGGGTTAGTTCTTCCTCCTATGGAATCATAGTCCGAGCTTATAGCTAGTGTAGCATTTTCGAGCGCCTCACACAACTTGGGTATGGGCCTGAGCTTGCCTACTTTCGATTCAAACTCATCGGGAAGTGCAATAAATCTATTTCCAAGAAATACAAGCCCCTCACAAGTAGCGGTCAGCTTTCGTAAAATGATCTTACTTCGAACTGCAACTGATTATATGCTAGAATGGGACCGGATATGGCCTGAATGGGCTGAGATCATGAACAGCCTCCGGTCGCAACGACTAGAAACATTTGTTTACCCAGCTCGTCGACGCTTATTAGTGAATGAATACCTCAAATACGTGACGAACCCATCCCCAGATTCACTAACGTTCGACCTGCTTCCACACGTAACCGACCTCGCCCGTTTCCCTCTCTTTAAAGATATCATCAACACTCCAGAGGAACCTGAGCTGAACGACAAGCTATTTGAATCTGCATTTTCCCAGCTACCTATGTTAGTAGATAAGTGGACGAAAAAGCTCAACTCCGAAATAGCTGGGCTGGTGAAGATTCCTTCTTGTTTATCTTCAAGCGTTGTTTCTGGCGATCAGGACAAGGCATCGGGTAGTACGGCAGAATCTTCCCAGACAGACTTGGACAAGCTACGTCTCGCTTGCGCTGTGTTTAGCGTCGGTGGCACTGGCGCCTTTGCTCATCCCGAAGTACTTTCGGTTGCAATGTGTAATGAGATGACATTTCCCCTCGAAGCTCACTTGGACGCTACCGGAGACATTCCTGGACTCCAATTCTTGGAGGAGGCTCCCTACATTATCCATGCATGTGGACTGGATCCCACTGTGGCCACTGCGCACGATATGGACGATCGAAACGCACGATTGCGTTGTTTGGTTTGTGAGGGACGTACTCTTGTTATGAACTGGAGGCATGCGGTACGACTTTGTTTTTATCGGGAGGAGCGAGAGTCGTGTACTAAATGTTGAACAATAGATTTGGCATGCTCGCTTCTATCACTGCATTGGCATCGGGCAGGCACCTCTTTCTGAGTCGCCGCGCTGGCAACTTATCGCCGACGAGTACATCAACGCGATCCAGGGTATCGAAAAGTCCGTCCAGAAGTCATTTTCTCCGGATTGGACGCGATGCCTGTTGTGTCGGCCGCGCGTTGGGGATGCGATGCTGCATGTCAATGCCGTACGTCACCTCGCCCAGTGGTGAGTATCGCTGTACTCGCATAGAGAGGTCGCACTGATCACAGGAAACGCGACTGTAGCCACCACTTGCAAAAGGATGAGATCGAAGAAGGGGTTCACTATAAGCTGATAGGCATACGCGACGTCTGTGTCGTAGAGATGGTCCAAGTAGGAGAGCAAGCGAGGTTTAGGGTGCTCGAAGAATGACGTGGCCTTTGCGTCAATTTGGCATGGACGTGATTGGTCGTTCACCTCCACAGGCTGTGCTATCGCAGAACATATGGTTGTATGACTATTGCACCGCTATTTCTGTATTGTGTATACTCATGGAACTAGGGTTTGACTCGGTTTGGCTTCTTGCTGTGTAACCAGTACCGCTGACTGTTTGTACTAGCCTATGAACCGCGGATAATACGTACAGGTATGCACCGGAATTGTACGTGGAGCTTCGCTGAAACGGATTGCAGCCTTATCATTCGCTCCGATAAGGTGCTTTGTAGGTCCACGTTGCTGCGGATCCGGTCGACTGCGCCTTGATCATGTTACCACCGCATTCTCGCCACAGAGGCAACGTGTGACCCCTGAGAAGGTCGAATAGAATTGACAGCATCTCCCATTAGGCCGTGGGTCCACGCGAAGCGAGATTCCTCACAGGATGCGCCCTCAATCGCGACATTTGGCCCCGAAGAGACGCTCATGACCGGGTATAGATAGCCTCGGCTTCGAATACGTTCTCGCGTCCACGCTCAACATCCCCCATCAATTCCCTCTCCCCCACTATCGACAGACATGGGCGGTGGGCTCGGTCGTGTAACAAAGCATAGCGAGTACTATCTCGCCGATGGCACCGTCTCATTTTTGGTAAGTCCCTGATACCCCCAATTTTGGGGGCGTCCCGAGATTATTCAGCTGATCAGAGCACTGCGTTTGGCGACGACAACGGCTTGCAAAAGACCGGAAATACCCTGTTCAGAGTGCACAAATCATTCTTCGTGCGCGAGTCAAACTTCTTTCGCAATCATTTTGAGGCTGCGGAAGCAGTCGATCCGCTCACGGGCTCCGATGAGAGCCCGTTCACGCTCGACGTGACCCCCGACGAGTTCGCAAAGTTGTTGTGGGTTTGGTACGACAGGTGCGTCATCGCGCTTTTCGTGTGGAACATTTCATTCTTGGAGCAGGATCTGGATGTTGATGGATCTGATCGGACAGTGAATATTCCTATCGCCAGCAAACCAAGGCAAACTGGCTTACGATTCTCCGCCTCTCCGCGCGCTGGGAGTTCCCCAAGATCAAGGAACTAGCCATTCGGGAGCTCGAAGCCTTCCATTTGTCCCCAGCGGAGAGAATCTCCATCTATAACGAGCACGGCATCGACGATGATCGCCTCTTTGATTCGTATGTAGAATTATGCCGGAGCCCCGAGCTCCCAACTCCGGCAGATGGACAGCTTCTGCAAATGGAGACGCTCATCAACATCCTCCAGGCCCGCGAAAATGCCCAACGTAGGGCCATTGAGCTCGGCCACGACAGTCCGACGAGCGCCAGCCTGGAGGATGGAACGTTGAGAGAGATCGTCTCGAGGTTTTTCAGGAATGGCTTGGGCCCCCGTTCAGATGGAACATCCACGGGATCGGGGGTTCAAGCCCCAACCTTGAATGGAGACCGTGCTCAGAGGACTGGTGTAAGTTCGACGATAACCATGGGAGAGCCGCAGGTGCCCGAGAGGAGGCAAACCGTCAACGGACCATCGTCTCATACGGTTCGTGGAATCTGCGTTGCAATATAGTTGTCTTGGCTAATGCAGGTTCATAGAACAGCTTCCGTCAGGCAGGGAACGACGGAATGAGAATTCGAGGGAAGGAGCAGGGGAGCCAAGTGAAGAGCAACGATCCGCGCGAGAAGGTGGGGGGAGGGGACAAGAAGCCCGCGACCACCACTCAGGACAGAGAGAAGGAGAAGGAGCAGAAAGCACGTCAAGACAAGGAGAAAGAAGAGAGAGAGAGATTGGAGATAGCGAGGCAAGAGAAAGAGGCGAGGGAGAAGGCACAGAGGGCAGGAGACCAGAAGACACAGCAGAATCCCCCCCGCAGAGGTGTATGTCCCAATCAACTCTATTCTCCGTCGCCGTTTCAACTGACGCTACTATACAGTAGGGCAGCAAATGATACCTGCGCCTTTGGCTTACACCTCTCCAGCCAGGGCAGTGGATGTTGTTTACTTCATCGCTGCTTGTATTGCATTCGTCACTCATCAGTATATGTAACTTTGGTGTACGCTATGTTGTATCGTTTTCCCGTTCAATACCGTTCAGTCTAACGTGTGGGATGAACGTAAGAGGGACTTGAAGAGGGAACCGGTAGGAAACCAAAAGAATAGGAGGTTCATCCGAGAGCAGCGTTGATATGGGGGTGGATCGTCTCTCGTTCTAGTATACCACGCAAGACGCTACATCGACTATTTTCGCGAATTCTCCTTGAACTAAAGAGTGAACTGGTTGTATACAGGAAAGCGGCAGCACACACCTATCTTCGGAGCTGTGTACACGCAGTCATCGGCTGCTGCCTTTCCGCCCAAAAATCACTTCGGACCACCGTATTGCCTCGAAAGACTGACTCTTCCCCTCGTCTTGCCCGTGCACGCGAGCGAGGTTTTTGAGTCTTGTTATTTCCTCGTTGGTGATCGGCGCGCCTGAGCGAAGGTGCTGAGCGAGGTCTTCCAAGATAGACATCTGTGCGTGGTAACGAGCGCGGTCTTCCCTTTCGATATTTCTTTGCCAGAGTAGATGGATTGATACGGAGGTCAGAGCAGTGGAGTACAGGATGTGAGGCAAGTATGGTATCGACATAGTCAAAGGTCGCGAACAAGGTACGCGGTAAGGCTACGGGTGGGCAAGCGGAAACCTCGGTCCGGCAGCCTAGCGGGCCAATATGCACATCGCACTCCCTCAACGACGTACGATAATCAATATTCATTGGCTTCCCGGAATACAAGCAATATAAACGATTTGAGATATCAACTAGTATAGGAAGATCGTTTCTTCTTCTTCGACTTTGAGGGCGTCAGTGAATCCGGAAACGTTTTAATGAACGAACTCAAACTCACGTGTAGTTTCGTCTTTGTGGAGGCGTTGCTTGTGATCGCTTTAGGCTGTTGGAACGGATTCAAAATCTCTTGAAGTGCTTCACCCCGAGAGACAGGCTTTCCGTCAATCTGCACCCCTTCCGTGAGCAGAACGAACCCGTCTTCCCGCCCACCTGGAGGTGTCAAACGAAGGATAGCATCCTGTTTATGTCCAGTAAATCGATACGCATTCCGTTCCAGCGTGAACTCCACCCGGGGGTTGAACGGCGAGTAATTCTCCACCACGATCGTGTCCAACGACGGTAACACCTTTCCTCGACGATAGTTTCCCGGGACCGATCCAGGGAATAACCAGAGTTTCCGAGCATGCGAACGTTTGACGTTGATGAGTCGTAGGGCGACGACGGATCCGATACCGATGTGGAAACACGCGAGCGCGAGCCGTTGGTTGGCAGGTCGAAGCTCTTGCTTTGAGGGTGCGCCTTCCTCGTCACCCGGGACTTCGTATGTCCAGTACCGCCAGGCCAGAGCGACGCCTGCACCCCTGCGGAGGGTATGCATTTGATTGAGCTACGGCGCGCGAGTATTATGAGGAAGCACAAACGTGAAGACGGCATCCAGGAAGAGGAACAGCCAGTTCAGTTGTATCGGCGCAGACGGCTCACACAACTCGTAAAACGGGACGGAGGTGATGCTTTCGAGCACTGTTGACTCTGGCGTCTTGAACGCTCCCTTTACCCTGCTGAGCAGTGACATTTGGCGACCATTATGAGGCAACTTGTGACGACACCGGGCAGGTAGAGACCGCCGACAGACAGTGCTGGAGAGCGACCACCGACATAGGCTCATCATCATAGGTCAAGACAAGAAAGAGCCTAATGCACTACGATCACGTGAACATCATCCTAGACGTGAGGCGAATAAAATCTCTCTGCGGGGAATGACGATGAAGTGTACATCCGTTGTCGACGAGTTGTGCACTTGAGTCTCCTCCGCACGAGTGTCCTATCACGCGTTCTTCTACCAAGACTACGGCTCAACGAACCATGACCGAGTCACCTTTCACCGAATCCTGGCTCAGTGGTCCTCAGGGAACTCAGTTCTTCACCAGGACATACCGTCCCTCGTCTCCCGCTAAAGCTGCAGTCGTGTTCGTCCATGGCTTCGCAGAGCACATCGCGCGTTATGAACACGTCTTTCCGACCTGGTCCTCGCGTGGGATCGCCGTCTTCGCCTACGACCAGCGCGGCTTCGGGAGGACCTCACAGGACAAACAGAACAAGAGCAAGAACAGCGCGTACGCAAAGACGAGCTTGAGGGAACAGCTCGAGGACATGGAGTGGGCCGTCGGGCATACCAAGCAGGAGTTCGCTGGCGTGCCCGTCTTTTTGTACGGTCATTCGATGGTGAGTCCCCTTTCCCGCTCCGCTTTGCGTGTTTAAACATGTGGACATTAGGGCGGGGCGTTGGTCCTCGCGTTTCCTACTCGCACGCAAGGGCCGCCGTCCAAGGAGGCCGTATCTGGCATCTCGGGGGTCATCTCTACCAGCCCGCTCATCTTGCAGGCCAAGCCAGCAAGTAAGGCCACTCGGTGGATTGGCGGCAAAGCCAGTCGAGTCGCTCCTTCCTTCTTGATTTCTGCCCCATTGGACGTCAAGGCAAGTTGTTTTCCATGGTCGACGTCCGCTAGGACTGAGTGACGCAGAAATTATGCCACGATGATGCGGTCCAAGAAGCGTACTTGAGAGACCCGCTGATCAAGCTGTATGGTTCGCTCCGAGGGTTGAGTGACATGTTGGATGGCGTACGAGTGTCCGATACCGACTTGAGGGTATGGCACTAATTACTTTCCAGGGAGAAGGGTTGCTAGCCAAAGACTACGCAGAGTGGCCCAAACAGTTACCTGTTCGTACTTCTCACTGTGTTCCAAATTATATACTGAGTCTGGGACAGGTTTTGCTTGTCCATGGCTCAGATGACGAGGTATGTTTGGACATCCGTCGACCTTTCATTGTCCCCGCCAGTGACAGCTTTTTAGATCACCTCTTTCAAAGCCACAGAGAAATTCCATGGACTACTTTCAGTGGAAGACAAGACGTTCTCGCCGTACACGGTATGTCGAGTTGCTATCACCCAGGCTATCTCACCTACCTTTGTAAAGAACGGGTTTCACGAGTTACACAACGAACCCGATGGAGTGAAAGAGAGGTTGACTGAAGAGTGTATCGCGTGGGTAGAGACCCGTCTCCCTTCTGGGCGTACTTCGAAACTATGACCGAGCGACTACTTGTACCCCAGGGCTACTATGATGTGGCCGCAGACTGTATGCGAATTCTAATAGCCCGCTGCCCCTGGCGCAGCATCTCCTTCCCGCCTCAACCTCAACAGCACCTCCTTGAACCTTGCGAGGTCGGTAGTGCCAGGGCCGGTCCGAGCGATAGTCTTGCTCTGAGAGTTCCGGAGTTCGATGATGTTACAGATTCGCTCCCAGGTGGTCCCCTTTGTGAGCGACGATTGAAGGTTTTCGAGGTAATCCGCCTCTTGGTCCCTGTCAACATTCGCACATTCGCACATCATCCACCATCGATTCCATGCAACCCCCAAAAAGGGACGTAC
Organism: Tylopilus balloui; assembly: GCA_038089995.1. Classification (NCBI taxonomy): domain Eukaryota; kingdom Fungi; phylum Basidiomycota; class Agaricomycetes; order Boletales; family Boletaceae; genus Tylopilus; species Tylopilus balloui. Next base: position 37,699 of record JBBPLW010000047.1, on the reverse strand, counting down.
TTGTTTTCCCGGATAGATCGCTCCTTTTTCGCAGCGTATTCTTCGTAGAATTGATCGATGGCAGCCTCTGCTTTTGAGATGGTCTCCTGACGTTTGGCTTCACTCGTCTCGTCTCGCTGTCTGATTTCCTCTGCTTGTTTTTCGCGCCATTCCCTGTCCCAGAGTGCGGGATTGAGTATGTAGCCATATACGCACGACGTCTTGGCTCACGCACCTAATGACTTCGGGTTCGTCTTCCTGGATCTGTTGATTAAGAATCGGCGTCGAGGAAAACGCAGACGGCTGAGGCCGGGGAGCGAACGGAGGGGCAGCACCAAACGTAGGTTTGGCAGGCAGAGGCGGCGACACGGTCTGTAAATGAAAAAACGTCAGCGACCCGCAGACGACGGAACCCTCGCACAACACCGCATCCGTGCGATCGAAAGCATGAGCGACGTACGTGGCCGACGTCGAGCGCAGGGAACTGGTCCTCGAACTTTTCTATTTCGTCGTCCCCGGTCGCTTTGACGGTCTGCCGCGGTGGGGTGGTAAAGTTGTCAAAAGAGAAAGCGGAGGGTGGAGCGGGGGCGGAGACGGCTGGGAAGGAGGACAGGTCGCCTTCGCCATCGAGTGAGATGTCTGGGAAGGCAGACGCGGCGCGGTCAAAGTCAAAGTCGTCCATGGTCGAGAACAGCAGAAACGCAGCCTGTCGTCGTCGTCGTTGGTAGTGCACAGCACACGGAGTCACGTGAGGGACTTTCTACATATCTACTCGATCCAAAGGTTCTTCGCATCCCACGAGAAATCCTTCGAACGTCCCCATCCCCGCAGGAGGAGCAGATGAAATTCAACCATATAGTGGATCCTTACAGTGCAGGTTGGAGAATACCTATGTCGCATTTCCCAGCAAACGGTATACGTGGTAACGAGTACCAAATGCGAGATGTGCATATTCTTGTTCGGTCAGGTTGGCGCACGCCCTCGAGACGACTACGAGAGCACCTGGATGGGCATTCAATATTCAGCGATCTGTTGTCGTGTCGAATAGCAGACAAGCGCAAGAAAGGAGGAAATGTACGGTAAACTCCGAAGCGTCACCTGTCAATTCATCGAACATGCCAGTCAACATCCCTGGTCTTCTTGTACCTCTTCAACTCATATTTAATCCTCGCATCGTTCTCCCCCATGTCATTGTCACAGGTCAGAACAATGTACTAGCATTTCCGCATTGACCGATGGCGCCCGTTGCAGCAAAGACATTCGCCAGTTGGACTTTTTAGCACTTCGAAAGGCTGGGTACCGCGGTGCAGTCTTTGACAAAGACAACTGTTTGGCAAGTTGCTTCGTAGCCTCTGACTTGGCGTATGTCTGACCCACGCGTAGACGATACCAAACAAAGACCGGCTCGTTCCGCAACTCGAGGTCTGTCGGACCAAACGATGCATCCGAGATTCACTCATACTTTACGACAGGATGCCTGGAAAAAATGCAGGGAGGTATTTGGTGAGGGAAACGTCCTCGTCGTGAGCAATTCAGCAGGTACGAAACACGACGCGGGCCAAGTCCAGGTGAGTTCCACCGAGCGAGTAGCGTGAAACCACTGACATGTTCGTAGGCCGAATCCGTCTCGTATCATCTCTCTGTCCCCGTGTTGCGACATGATGCGCTCAAACCTGCATACTCGTGCATCAAGTCGATACGTGGGTATTTTTCGACGCTCCGAGATCCGATCAAGGACGAAGAGTTGGTGATCGTTGGAGACCGGATATTCACAGATGTTGTGATGGCGAACCGAATGCATCTGCGTAGTTCTGAAGCAGAGCCGGGGAGACACGGTCCGTTGGCGGTGTGGACGACCGGAGTGTGGCAGAGGGAAAGCATGATGGTGCGATGGTTGGAGAAGAGAGTGGTGGACACGGTCGCGCACTTTTCGAGATAGACGGTAGTCACGTGGTGCAAGTATGTCGTTGACTGCAATGGTCGGGTTGGGTGTCGTGTCCATGAGCGCGCGGGTCTCCTCCCGCCTCGTCCTTTGTCCCGCCCGCTTTCGCCTGCCCCGCCCCCTCCTTCTCCCGCACACCCCCCGACGCCCGTTTGCCACCCACCCACCTCCTGCCCACCGCGCGCTTCTTTCCCGTCTTCTTCCCAAAACACTCCGACCCACCCCCGACTCCGGCTCGTCCTTCCGCAAAGTCGTCGCACTCGCAAGACCCGAGAGAAGGCCGCTCTTCTTCGCCGTATGTCTCCTTCTCGTCTCCTCCTCGGTCGCTATGACCGTCCCACTTACCGTCGGCAAACTCATCGACTTCTTCTCCACCGACGAACCCGTAAGCACTCTCCTCGGCCCCGTTCGCATCGTATCTGACCATACACGACGATGTATGTCCAACGCGCATAGCATATACCGTATGGACTCTCGATCTACCAAGCCTCGGGCATACTCCTCGTAGCCTTTACTACCGGCGCCGCCTGTAACGCAACCCGCTCATACCTCATGCGCACGTCTGGTCATTCTCTTCCTCGTTTTTGGTCGTGGGACAGAGTAGCTGACATGACTGTACATCAAGGTCAACGGATCGTCGCCCGGCTGCGCGAACGTACCTACGAAGCCGCACTCCGCCAAGAGGTCGAGTTTGTCGAAAAGGGCGAGGGTGACGTGCTGAGTCGACTCAGTGCTGACTCGAGCATCGTTGGTGAAAGGTGGGTCGCAACGTGCACGTATGCCGCAGTGGAATGACACATGATCAGCATCACACAAAATCTTTCAGACGGGCTTCGTGCAGTCATCATGTCTTCTGTCGGACGTGCGTACGCTTTGGACTCGGTCATACCATTGCTCACGTACCTTGCATCCCAGTCGGCGCCATGTTCTATCTCTCGCCGACGTTGACGTTCATGATGCTTGGCATCGTCCCACCGGTGTCGCTTGGTGCAGTAAGATTTTCCAGCTATACGAGCACCTAACACGATTCATGGAGTTGCTTTCAGGTGTACTATGGCCGGTACCTCAAGAAACTGTCCAACCAGTCCCAAGAGGCGGTGGGCGAAATGACCAAGGTCGCCCAAGAATCCCTCTCGGCTCTCCGGACAGTCCAAGCATTCAACGCCAACGCGCAAGAACAAGCCAAATTCCATGACCGCATCGCTCACATCCTCGCCCTTGCACGCAAAGAAGCCATTGCATCTGGCATCTTTTTCGGGAGCACAGGCTGGAGCGGGAACATGACCATCCTCGGTCTGTTGGGATACGGTATGTTTTCGAGTTCCATGCGATCTATAGCTAATGATCGGCTAGGCGGTACGCTCGTCTCCCAGGGGGCGATCACCGTCGGAGACTTGACCAGCTTGTTGCTCTATACCGCATACGTCGGCAACGGATTACAGATGCTCACGTGAGAGGCTCTTTTTTCCTTGATCAACACCTTGTGGACTGACACGGCCAATCAGTGGATTCTTCGTGCGTGTTCTCTTCCATTTTTGTCCCGTGCATCAGTTGTGGAATGATTCACGACATGGTAGTCGTCGATCATGCGTGGCATCGGTGCCGGCACTCGAATCTTTGAGCTTCTTGATCGGAAGCCCGCGATTGCACCAAACCATGGGATCGATATCGACCCGTCGCGACGCGGCGTCATCCGGTTCGAGAACGTCGGGTTCGAATACCCGAGTCGGAAAGGCGTCCAGATTTTAGACGAGTTTAACCTGGAGATTGGCGTTGGTGAAAACGTGGCGATCGTGTACGTTGCTGCGCGTATCCCATGTGTGTGGCTGAACCAACGGATGGCGCAGCGGCAAGAGCGGCGGAGGCAAGTCGTCAGTGCAGTCGCTCCTCCTTCGGTACTATGACCCGGTGCGTGGTAAAGTCACGTTTGACGGCCAAGGTATGCCTGTTCGAGTCCCTGTGTGAGCGCTACTGAGATCGTCCGCGTAGACATTCGCGAATTCAACCCGAGTTCGTGGCGGAACATTATCGGCATCGTACCGCAGGTCGGTTCGTTCCCTTCTCGTTCCCTCTCACTCTATTCACGGTTCCACGCCCAGGAGCCGGTCTTGTTCACGGGCACGATCGCGTCCAACATTGCGTTTGGCAGTGCCAACGCGACGCGCGAAGAAATCGAGTACGCAGCGCGACTCGCCAACTGCGAGTTCGTCTGGGGCATGCCCAAGGGGTTCGATACCGAGAGTGCGTGTCGTGTCCCGGTTTGGTGGGACTTACACCTGACCCCCTTTTTGCGACAGTCGGCCGACAGAGCCTGAGCGGCGGCCAACGGCAACGGCTCGCCATCGCCCGCGCGTTGCTGAAACGCCCTGCGATCCTGGCGTTGGACGAGGCGACGAGCGCGCTGGACGCAACGAGCGAACACCGGGTCAACGATGCGATCGGCAAGATATTGGCACAGAGACAGACGACGTGCGTGATTGTCGCGCATCGGCTGTCGACGATCGCGCGGGCGGAGCGGATCGTGGTGCTCGAGGGTGAGTTGCCGGCGTTTTTATTTTTTTTGGTTGGCGTGAGGCTGACGGACGCACTAGATGGCCGGATATCCGAGTCGGGAACGTACCGCGAGCTCGTCGGTCGGAAGGATTCGCGGTTCCATACACTCATGGCGGCCCAGCTGAGCGCTGCGGAGGGGCATGGCATATAGACAACTAGACGTATTTTATGATTATGGATTTACAAGCATGCTCATCGAAAACAACGGGGTGCGGGGGCGAAAGCGACCGGTGTGCACGTAGGATATTACACAGGCTTAGGGTAGTCAATGCAACTCGCGAGCAGCGTCCGTCAGCGATACGTCGTCGAGTCCTTGAGACGCCATCGCCGAAGGGGGCCCCACCACCACAACGACGACCCCATCGACTCTTCTGCTGGTGGAGACGGTTCGGTGCCGCGGTATCGTAGTTGGGCCTCTGGAACCGAATCCTCTACCATCGGCTCGTCCTTCCACTCCTCCTCCTCATCCTCGTGGGGTACCCGCGCCTCCATCTCCATTTCTTCGCGCTGCTCACGCTCTGCCTTGCGCATGCCAAAACTGCCAAGACCCCATCCAACGACCGGTTTTCGGTACTCTCGGCCTGGATTCCGCTCTTCTTCACGCTGATAGACTTGGTGGAAGCGTTCGGCACGTTCGGCGGCTTGGATATGCGCCGCGGTGAGATGGGCGTGCCTTAGCCGCGCAAACCACCGCTGGACCAAGTGTACGGGCTGCATCAACGGCGAGTCGTCCGACACGGTCGACCCATCCTGAGACGGCGTGTGCGAATCAGCCCTGTTGTTGCTGTTGGCGGTGGTGGTGTTGGGCTTGAGCGCGCTGGTGACGCCCTTCCATACGGTCTTTGCCTTTTCGCGCTGTTCCTTGCGTCGCTGGGCGCGCGAGAGGCGCTTTTCCTGGCGCTTGTTCTCGCGTTCCAAAAGTTCCTCGACTTCGCGCACGCCCATGCCTGCGCCGACCCACCACCACCAGCCGAGGAAGCTCTGCCAGAGAGTGACAGCCCACATGAGTCTTGGCATCCAAGAGTACTGGTCCTGTCTCGGGATGTAGAGAAAATTGAGAGAGGTGGAGAAGAAGGCGAGGATGATGGCGGCCGCTCCAAAGGCTGCTGTTCCGCCGTCCGTGCGCCAGGCTTGACGACGGTTGACGAAGAAGCCCCATATGAGAAGAAAGGAGGTGAAGAGGACGGAGAGTGCGGCGTTGCAGACGTTGCGTGTATCTTCTGCGATGGAGCAGATGGCGTTACCGTATACGAGGGGCAAGAGCTGCATGACGGCGGAAATGACGGCGAGAGGGCCTACGCTTGCCGTGTGGGAGGTTGATCAATCATACCAGGACTGAAGGACCTACCGAGAAGACAGAGGATGAGCCTAGCCTCGAGATCGGAGGGAAAGAGGAGGGTGAGGAAGTGGATGTGTGTGATCTGCTGGACGTGTGAGGATGTGGCAGGGGAGGAGGGGAGGACGGACCTGGACGATGACGGAGGTTGTGGCGTTCATGACGGCCCAGGTGGCTCTCTCTGGGATGGTCCAGGGCTGGAGGTAGAGAAGGGTGGGGTCGGTAGAGTTTAGGGAGTTGTTGTGGATGGGTATTTTGACGGCGATATAGCTGAGCATGTAGGGCCAGTGCTGGCTCTGCTGTATGGTGGCGGTAAAGACGACATAGATCGCGGCACAGACGGACACGAGGAGGGTTGTGACGCCGGCGATCTGGAGGATGTAGTTCGTGCGGGCGAGGGGCCAGTGGTACTGTGCGGTGAAGATGAGGTGGAGCAGGAGGACGGTCGCGAGGGTGAGGGTTATTCCGGCGAAGAGGATCTGGACGGGGAGGGACTGGACGAAGGGGGGACGGTAGTTGAGGATGGGGTCGTGGGTGTACGAGCTGTCCTGGGAGTGCGCCATGGTGGCGAAGAGGAGCAGCGGACAACCATACCAGCTCATCCTCGTCATCGTCTCTCCTTGGCACTCTCACTCTCGACGCCAAGATGTCCCTGCATCACGTGCTCAGGCACCCATACATTACATGACCACCGTCACGGCAACACCAAGATCGTACCTTCCCCTCGAGACCGCTCAAACCGCACATCCACCACCCTCACAACCTCCCCGTCCGCCTCCCTCTCCCCCGCTACACCTTCCCGAATGCCCGTGCCCCCCCGATGATCCAACGCCCTCACCCGCGGCACCTTGATATACCCGCACTCCATCGGGATCATGTTCCACGTCACCCGCTCCTCCGCACCCGGCAGTATTAACGGCAATCGTGCGCTTCTCGGCCCAGCGACGACGAACCCGTCCGACGGCTGTGGGTCGAGCGCGACGCTGGCCACTGCAGACCGACTCCCGTGGGGGTTGCGGACCGTCAGATGGATCGGGACCGGCGTGTGTAGTCTGGCGGTCGTGGGGACGTCGAGGAGCGCGACGAGAGTCTCGCGTGGGGGACGAAGGAGCGGGAGCGGGATGTGCGTAGACGAAGGAGGGCCATAGTGGCCTGGAGATATAATCCTGGATTGCAGAAACATTCGTTAGTCGAGTATCATCGGGCGACGATGAATACGGGTATTGCCTTTTCCATTTTAGCACGTATTCTCCCGGTCCGAATAGGACGTCGTCCCTTGTCGTGTCGTCTTCCGTCGAGGCCAGCGCAATACAACAAACGTCCGAGAATTGGTCCCCAGCGAGGTACTCTGCAAACGCCGCCGTCAGAGAGACTTGCTGGAGTGATCTAGCATTACTAACCGCCAGGAAATACCCCTTCCACACCCGCTTCCAACGTGGTATCGACTACCCACGCGTTCCGACTCTCCTGTCCCGTTCAATCAGCCCTAGTAATTTTCGTCGAGGAAACACGTACAACCCGGTGCAACTCGACTTGCTCGACCTCTAATCCACACGGCGCCGTACACTCTACCACCGTCGTCACCAATGCCTCTCCGCGCACACATGCCTCGTGATGCAGGCCGTCCAAAACGAACAGATCCGCAACCGCCGGTGGAGGTTGCAGAGATCGCTGGTACACGACATCGTGACGCACGACAAACGCACTCAAGGTCGGGATGAGCAGCGTCCGTAACATCTCTCCCGAGTCGTGGTTCAGCGAGACATCCAGGGTCTCAGTTGGGGATGGCGACCGCGCTCGCGCTTGCGTTTGGGATGTGACTCCCTCTCGCAAAGTCGCACTCGACTGCACGGACACGTCAATCGTCCGATCACCAGGTGCTCCGCTACTCATCAACACCAACGTCTTGACGACCGAGACCCCGGGCTTGAGCGGGCCGAATTGAACCCCCTTGATCAATCCTGATGACTTCTGGCCGTCAAAAGTGATAAATTGCGCTGTCGGCATGGCCATGAGCTGTGAGTCAAGGAGTGCACGTTGGGATAGTAACGCACCTGCCTCATCCACCTCGGTCGGCTGCAACAAAACATCAACAACCACCTCCAGCGTCCGGTCGTCCGTGTTTGCAATCTCTATCACGATCGGAAACTCCTCGTCCAACAACGCCAGCTCTTGGTATGAAATCGACATCGAGAGCTGATGCGGACGATGTCGAGCACTAAAGAAAACGTGTCATTTATAGCATGGGCGCTGCGGGGAGTGCACACTCACATCACGCTCGAAGAGTCGTCCCTTGTCACGGGGACAAAGGACACGGGCTGTATCGAACTCAGCCACCGAGGAGCGGTAAAAGCGGATTCACGCGACGCGCATGGTTCGTGTGGCACGTCGATCGTCCAACTCCCTTCTTTCAGCGTCACCACAATATTCGACACCTACACTACCGATCTGTCATCGTGACAGAGGAGAGGGGATATGAAAACACGCACGCTAAACACACCGGGCACGTTTAAAGCGAGCGTTCCGCTCAAGACGACCTGGTCGCCAGGTCGCCACCGTAAATGCGCCCTCACTTCGACCGGCTTCTCACCCCGCACCTGACCTAGTAGCACGAGCAGCACCGGTTCAGATTCTGCAGATGCATCGTGATGGATTATGATCGGGGTGAGGCCCTCTGAAAACGAGATCAACACCGAGTCGACTGGAAGCTCAGAGATTATGGCATCCGCCGGCGCTGCCAACGTGACTTGAAACGCAGCCTCTTCGCCGACTCGAGCCTCGGGCTTCCAAAACACCACTGAAGTGTTCACTACACAAAGTCAGTACCGTCCACAACGGCTGTCGCATTACGTACGAATTGGCTCAGACTCTTTGAGGTCAATGACCAAAACATCATCCGACGCAAGGGGTGCAGAGGTCTAACGCTCGAGCTTCAACGGCGTTGCGCTGACGCGTGACTCATGTCGTACCTTGAGAAGCGTCAATAGATCTTCCTGCAATGTCCCCGGCCCGTCCATGTCACCTACACCCAGAAACGCAAGATCAGCATCCGGCAAGAAACCATCCGCATACACGTACCATATCCGATCATCTCTACCAGCAACCTCACCGTCAGCTCCACGTCGTCCAGCTTCTTTGCGCAATCATACCAAGTGGGAAAGAGTGGACGGAGCATTGCATGCCACTTTTCTCGCCGGTAAGTCTTGGCGATCCGTTCGAAGAACCTATGGACCCACGAGTTTACCCATCCGGCACCATTAAAAAAATCCAAGCATGCTCACCGAACCGCCAACTCGAACTTTCCGGACTGGTAATATGTCTGCGCGATGCGATACGCGATCCACAACGTCAGTCTCCCCTGACTTGCAGTCGAAGCATACTTTTTGAACAGCTCGTACGATTTCGTATAGAGCTGTCGCGAAGAACAGAAGCAAGGTCAACTCGACACACGTGCAGTCGAAAAAGGCTGAATACCTCCAACACGATCGTCAGGTGATCCACCTTTTTTTCATTGGCATACCCTGGTGCCGCCCTCTCGCTCGCCAAGAACCGCTCGCGTCTGGCTTCCGTACATCGCGCCGCCATGTAATAATAGTGACCTGGATGTTGCAGTGCATGGCTAGGGTTCAATCCGAGCGTGCGTATGGTGTCTATGTCGAGGGGTGCACCGCCCGGACCCATGGCCGACACGAGCGGCGCACCCGATGCACGAGCAAGCGGAGTGTGCGTTGGAAGCGTGAGCGTAGAACGGGATCCCTGCTCGATAAGTTCGGCGAGCAAGCGGTGTCTGAAAGCCCATTAGCGAGTACCCATCGAATGCGATGAGATCAGACTTACTGCCGCGCCATCCAGCTCCAATATTCGAATGTCTCCTCGCCGATGCCCCAACCGCGCGAAAAGTCGGCGAAACGACGCATATGAAGGTTATGGTGCGACAGCGCAAGCGCATGTTCATTATTGTAGAGGTAGAGTTTGGTGATCTAAGAATTGTAATAAGCGTTTCCCATCGTTCATCCTAGAGTGCGAGTTTCACCTTGAAGTTGATTGTGTCTACGAGCACCTTGGCTTCCGCCCATCGCTTGGTCCGAGGGGGCAATATGGCAGTAGAGCCGAACATGATCATAAGAGTCGTATACGCGTCCTGATAATGTCTACACAGTGTGAGGAAAGCCCAACGGTGAAGAGCGCTTAACAGACTTGAGTGCGACCTCGTCTTCACCTCTGAATTCTGCAAAGCATGCCATCTTGTATTCGTATCGGACCGTCCAACCTTCGGGGCGAAGTGGGCGTGGGCTGGCGGTGCCAACGGGAATCAGAGGCGGTGGATTATACGATGACGCTTGTGAGTGTCTATTGCGTTTTCGACGGACCCGTTTCGAATGGGAGGTGTAGTACTCCACGGCAGGCTCGTACAGTGCATCTTGCAAGCTGAGCGAGTCAATCAGAGGGAAAGAAATCATGCTATACACCCACCTCCGAACGAACTCGTCCAGTTCTGCTTGACTGACAGGACTCAATACAAACAATGCCGCCCTCGAATCGAGTCCGCTTTGTTTTCGAACAAATGACAGCCGACCGTCCAGCGACGGATCGTCTGTATGGACGTGAGGAACCGACCGGGCGAGGAAACGTGATGCGGTGACATACCGAGCATCCTCCTGCTGGCTAACAACACGACTGTTAGTTTGATGCCTCGCTCGCTGGTGGCCTTTTTTCTCTGCGCGATCTCCGCACCGAGTTCTGTATCCCTTCTGCGCTCTTCTTCCACGCGATCGCGTTCATACTCTGCGTCGGGCGTATCGAGCGGAGTCCGTGGAGTCGTATCCGTTGCCTCGAACATGCGCAAGAAGAGGACGAATACGCTCGGTAAAAGGGCCATATGTTTGCGTACCCATATCGGAGCTATCAGGCCATCCGGATAAAGTGGTGAGGAAGGTGTAAGTGGGGACAGGGGTGAATGGGCAGATGCATAGGAGGGGTCTTCTGGAGAGACGAGTTTTCGAGGGGGGAAGCGAACGCTTTTCTCGACGAGGGCCATATGGAAGGACCTGTTTCGTTCTGGACCCCAAATAGAGGGACGCAGTTGAGACTGGAGGGTGTCACGCAGGCGAGAAATGAGGAGAGCAAACGGATCATGGTTCTTTGGGGGCGGCGGCGGAGGTGACTGAGATGCGGTTTCTTGTTGAACTGGTGGACCACCGAGGCCGGCGACGAACATGACGGGCGCGAGCTGGGCCAACAGCTCGACGGGATACGCGTTCATCGTGATCAAAGTGATCTAGCTGTGGTAATCGTCCAGCTCGAGGTGTTGTTCAGCGCTTGTCCCGCGCAATCGTCCTTGTACTACAAGAACAAGGCACTCTTGTAAACGCGTCTCCTTGTCCCGCTTCCGGATGAATAGACGGCGCTGGTTATAAGTCGAGCATTCCCCGCTCATCGACTGAGCCATCATGCACGCTACCCTTTACTTTTGGATCACACTCGCCGCGCTAGGTCGGGCCATCATTGCCAAAATTTGCCATCCATCTGACCGTCTCCATCTAGCCGCCTCCTCTCCCGTCCCCGAGCCAGAGCCAGCTCCCTTTGAATCCAACCTCCCAGCCGTCATCTCGAGCAACCTTAACCTTGGATGTCAGCACGGATGTCCCGAGTCATCCAGCGCACAGCAGCTCGTCCGTCGTTCCACCTTTCGCGTATACGGTGCTGACAGACGAATCTTCCCAGAATAAAAATGCTGCGCTTGGTTCAGCAGGGAGCCCACTCTCCGTCTTTGGTGGCCTCGTCGTCGCCAGCGGTGTCCTCGCTGCGATATGACCAGCCCTCGACACTATCACATAATAGATGCATTTTGGACATTCTACTGTAGCAATAGCCCGAGGACATTCTCGCATCAATCGATACCCGACATCATTCATGTGACAATCCATTTGTGTGCTTCAATGCAGTTGGCCCTAAAGAACGAGAAATCGTTTGATTCATTACCAGGTATCATAGTCGTTACAAAGCACTTGATGAAACTGAGAGCGTAAACCTAACTGGAACCCTCCACAACGACTCCCTCCACGACTTTCTCCTCGGTGTCCTCCGTGATCGGAACGTGTCTTTGACCAAGAGTCAGCACCGCTCCTGAACAGAACTCACCGAAACACGTACCGTCGCACTCCACAGCAGTAGCACGCTCTTGCGGACAACACCACCACAGCGCACCAGGTCAAGATCATCGCCACCAAGATCATCCATACCCCATTTCCAAAGTGGACGCTGAAAGCCGCACCAGAAAACAACGAATCGATATTGTTCTTGACGGCAGCCACCAGAGCCACGTCTGCCGAGAACACGACGGTCCCGACCAGCGCTGTCACGATGGCGATGATGAGCGTGATGATGGCGACGGCATGCGAGTGCAAGAACAAGGAGAGAATGAAGATGACGGTCGAGAGTCCCGCGGCGACGAGATGGAGCGAAAGGAGGAGCAACAGACTCGACTCGGCCACGTTGGCGAGCTCTGTCGAGAGTCCGGCGTCATGAAGCAGATTCGACGGGATCGAGTACCCGAGCCGAGGACCGTAGCATATGCTCTGCGCTGACACCAACGGGCTACAGACGAGAGTGAGCACGGCACGGACGGGAGCAGGATGTGTAGGGTCTCCTCACCCGGTCGCACATACCCCCCAAACGCCAAAGTAGAGGGTCGTGGCTGCATCTGAGACGGGGGTCGTCGAATTCACTGTGGACACCTCGATGATGTATACGGAAGGCGTGATCGGAAGCGACAATCCGACCAAAAGAAAGAGTAGGAAAGCGGTGAAAAATATGGCAAACGTCGACAAGCACACCACGAGATGGGTTTGCAGTGGGCGGGGTATCTCGAGTCCATAGATAACCAGCATTGCGGTCATGTTCGTCTACAGAGGAACAGGAACGAGGCAATGGAGGGAGGGATGGGCTTTAGGCATAGTCTGCAGCACAGGGTCGAGACATTTTTAGTCGTCACACGAGAAGTGCTGGATGAAGTGAGGCCTGGGACGAACGTGTGTCGAGTCTAATCGCGAGCGGTGCCGAGGACGAGCCCGTTTACGTTGCATCCAATGCGCCACTGGATCATGTTCGAGCACTTGATACAAGAGATTCAATGCTTGCGTTCTTGCTCTTGCTGGACCCAGCTGCCGACATCAGTCAGCTCTGATGGAATAGCGACTAATTAGCAGATACATACGTCCAGAGTCATGCAGAAGATCACCTCGTTCCTTGAAATTACGGTACTAGTACAAGTAACATCTCACTAGCACTCGCCACCGCCGACCAACCTCGAAAAGGAAACCCCTCGTGATTGATCATTGCTATGAAGGTCTCACTGGCACTAGCAATCCAGGGGACCCGTGTTGTGCGTCCTGTCGTGCAGCGAAAACGTGGATATCCCTCGAAACTCGTAGTGCATCGTCCCCTTGATCCAGTCTCTCTCGGTACAGCCTGGCGCCTTTGGAAAATCGTCAAGAGCCGTTACGATGAGTCATTCAACTTGATTCTGCGAGAGCTGATCGAGAGGACAGACACCGATTCAAGATGTCATCGAATTTAGCATCCCCGACGCAAGGAGTCTCACAGCCGTCGCCCTATTAATTCGCCCGCTCCTCATGAAATTCCAGGCAATGCCGGTATACACCGATCATATGCCTCAGGTTCCTCGACGCCGTCGGAAACCATCGCAGTAACCACCACTTGCACAAACTGTGGTCCAGTGCAACCACGCCGAGTCCCTCGCCTACCGCAACCACCGATGACGACGACGAGTTTGAATTCCGTTGGGGTTACGCCCCCGCCATAGCGTGACTCGAGCGTACACGGTACTGGATCTGGCGGCCGGCGGGGCCCGTCCCGCCCTCGTCGTTCGTGCCCATTCATAGGTACCCGCACGCCAAGGACTGGGTCTTTGCGCGGGGCGCGCCCCTCGTTTCCGTGGCGCAATTTATCGCGTGGACCAGGTCGCACGCGTTGCGCGTCGTGTATTGCTGCGTACCCGGGGAGATTGAGGCGATGTCGGGAGACGTGGGGCCGTCCACCGTCGGCTGTATCAGCGAGGACGTTATCGACTCGAAGCACATGCTGGAGATGACGCAGGAGGACGACGAGGGTGGGCATGGCTCCAAGGTCAAGGACCTGAAGAAGAATCTGAGGTGGGCGGAGAGAGCATGCATGTTAGACGCATCCGGCGAGAGTAGGTATCGACGCTTGGAAGCGCACTCGCAAGGGCTATCAATTGGCCATTGTGCGTTTCATAGACATTCGTGCTATATATCATGCTGAACATCATCAGACCTTCTTTGACCAGTGGCTCGACTTCGGGAATCGGGAATACTGGCTTGCACTACTATGGGAGGGTGAGGCCATAAAAGCGCTTTCAGAATATCGAGCCGCTCACTCGTCACGTAGGTGATTGGCATGTTAATCTTGACTCCGGCGGGCGATACCTATGCCATCAAGAACGCCGCTCAATTCGCCGATGCACCAAAAGGTACATCCGAACGACCGATACACACGATGCAGACCTTCAGGTGCAGCACTTTGAAAGGGTTGCAGATCACAGCCCCGGCCATCTGGAAGTTTGAGTGGCTCAACCAATTGTACAAAAGGATCGCACGGGATATTTTTAGCGCAGATTCAATACACTTTCCCGACAGATGTTCGTGTGTTACCCGTCTGAGGATGGGTTCGGGCGAGATGGGATAGATGAACTGTTGAAACTGTTACGGCGTCGAGTTGCATATGTGGGGACCCCATTGACGCCAGATCTAGATATTGGCATAATTCGCGTGAGCTGGATACATGTCCACTGTATACCCACTCTTCCGAGCTAGCGATGACTTGTCGAATGCGTTCCATATCGATTGATCGGAGAGTTCCCCGGTTGTTTGATCCAGCTATAACGTGGCACCAGCGGCCGATAAAATCCTTCTACAGTGACTAGTTTTCTTTTGCCACAGTATCGGGTAACATCATTCATTCGTGAAGCAACCAGCCAATCAGAACTCACCAATCGTGCCAAAGACTCGTCAAGAACGTCGCTTGAAATGATATTGTAAGCAATGTGTTGCCGAGGGCCGTATTCGACATCATTTTTCGTTCGCAGCGTATGTCGGATATGGTGACGAGAACTTCTAGAATCATAATGATCGCAGCAAGGGCGTCGTGCCCGAACTCGGGCCGATTGACGGAGAAGACTGTTGGCCACACGTTCCACAGAGTGGTCGAAGGGTCACGGTCAGTTCCAGACACCGTTGAGCAAAGGCAGAGCGTGGAGAAGGTTTCAGAGATCAGCCAGGCTGATCAGGGAGCATCAAAGGACCTTCGGTCAACTACGACAACTAAACTCCCTCTCGGGGAATCGCTGTCTGAGCTCATCCGCCGGATCCGGTGAACCAGATCTAAATGGCAATTCGCGTGGCCCAGTCAAACGCCCACCAAGGTCGCACTCTCATCAATCAACACGGTTTTCGGATCAGCTAGTTTCAGTAACGTAGAGTGCTTACGGTGGTTATCTCGGCGCAATCTGTTCAGCGCATACTTGTGTTACCCGACCGAGAATAGATTTAGGCTGGACAAGGTAGAGAACCTGTTGAAGCTACTGCGGGATCGGGATACATATACGAAGGACCGATTTTCGTCTAGGCATCACGTGGCTCAGCTGGATCTTCACTGTACAGCGAGGTTCTCATTCCGTATCGTTACAATACAGTTAATCGCTTCGCCAGAGTCGGCATGACGATTTGTCCAACGCCTTGCGTATCGACTTCTCCTTCTTATTGGGTGCGAGAGCGATGCAGGTAGGAATGTTTTCTGGTTGTTCCGTCCAAACATGATGCGGTATCGGTAATGGATCGGCGCTGGAAAGTGCAGCAGAAAGCTTCCCTAGAGTTGATGCGTCTGGTGTCTGAAGCAAAATCGTATCTTGAGGTCGATAACCCATGCAAAACGTCCAAGATGACCTTAGCGCACCTGAAGCACGACCTACACCGGCTTGTGTCATCGCACGCAAACCTCGATCCTTGAAACTCACCTTGCGCATATTCTTAAGGTCTGCCAGATAGTCGATCGTTTCCTGTCGCTCACGCGTCTCATGCAGAACCTGTCAACGAAAGGCGTCAAAACTGGGTAGAAGGTGAATGCACGTGCAATACGCATACCGCGGTGGCTGCGTGTGCCGCCTGAGTCATGAGGGGTCCGACGCCCCACTTTTCTTTCTTTGGTTCAAAATCAGTCCTTGCATAGATCACTCAGAATGAAACTTTAGCGTAACACAGACTCACGTCAAAGAGGTCTCTGCGAACGATGATCTGCATCACGAGAGGTTCAGCATCGCAGACTTGTTCGGAGGAGGTAGCGTTCTACAATGCAGAGTGCGACATTGGATGCAGTGATTCCTGTCAATAATCGCAGAGATGGCTTACGGAGGTAATCGCCGCCATTGGCGTAGAAGCATCCGGTGTGGTCTGGGGTTCCGTCGTGTTGATTGTATGAAGACGCCGTCGTGATGAATCAAAGCCAAAGAACTTTTCTTTGAGATGATTATCGGCGCGGAGAATAGAGGAATATCGAGGTACTGGGAAAGACTTGAAACACGCCTGCATGCGTGTATTTGGATTAGTCCTAGCTAACCTACACGCACGATTCGCAGTTAGTAAGTTGGTGCAAAGAAAAGGCGAATCGCTGGATGATTGTTTGACGGGTGTCCATCGATCGTCCGCGTGTGCGCTCAGCTGACGCCTGGCAGCTCTGTGACGCGAAACCGTATGAGCTGTACAGAAACATACTCAACAGGTTGAAGCCGCAGACTTATGTTCAAGTTGCGGACTCCATGGCCCATCTTGCATACGTATTGTCAATCAAGAGAATTCTAACTGGGAATTCGCTTTACACGCTCGACTGTTCAGACGAGTACGACGTCGCAATCAGCGGTTACATCCCAACCCCAAGCACGATCATGTTCAGGCCTCACTACTCGACCAGGAACTTCCGTAGGACCCCACAGAAGATCCTGGTTGAGTAAGTAGCTTCAGAGACCAAACCATTCACCAGCGTTCTACTCGCCATCAGACAGATAGTTACGCTATAATGAGGTGGACGTATTGAGCGGGGTTTTCCTCAACTATATAAGAGAGGTCATGCCAGTGGTGACAGTTAGGCGGCCGTAAGTAGAGTACGTATGAGTGGTGATGGTTTCTCATATAATCTATGCAATGCAATGGTCATGCGAGTTCAAATAACGGTAATGTGGACGGGTGCAAACGAGGGGACGGCGAGAGGGCTACACGAAATCAAGCAGGAGGGACGAGTCAAGAACGAAGAAACGGAGAATTAATCCTTCTTCTCCTCCTTGCTTTCTGATGACGACTCAGAGGCAGCGTCTTCAGCATTGCGCTTCTCGTAGACCTTCTGGAAAAGACCAAGCGAGGCTTGTTGGGTCTCATTGATCTTCTCCCGGATCTGCTCTGCGGTAACCGAAGCATCGCTAGCCTGTCCCTTCGTTGCCAATTCGCGAAGTTCTCCAACGAGCTTAGTGACTTTTTCTTTCTCCGTGGCGTCAAGCTGGTCTTTGAATTCGTTCATGGCTAAGCACGGCAGAATAAGTAGCCGCCAGGCGCATGTCATCATCATAAACTAACCTTTCTCCGTATCCGAGCAAACAGATTCTCCCTTGTTTGCCTCTTCAATGAGAGCACGGCGGGCCTTGTCTGATTCTGCATATTGCTCAGCATCCGCCACCATGCGTTCAATATCCTTGTCGCTGAGACCCGACGAAGAAGCGATAGTCATCGACTGATCTTTGCTAGTAGCCTTGTCCTTAGCGGAAACATTGACAATACCGTCTAGAAGGCGGTCAGGGTATGCAAGAAAAAAAGACAATCAGTCTCACCCGCATCAATATCAAAAGTGATCTCGATCTGAGGGACACCCTTTGGCGCAGGAGGGATACCGACAAGGTTGAAGTTACCAAGGAGCTTGTTATCTCGAACCAATTCACGTTCGCCCTGGTAGATCTTGACCTCAATGGCAGTCTGACCGTCGGCGGCAGTTGAGAAAGTTTGCGACTTCTTAGTAGGGATCGTGGTGTTGCGGTTAATAAGCTTCGTCATGATACCACCCAGAGTCTCGATACCGAGGGAAAGCGGGGTAACGTCAAGGAGAAGAATGTCCGTGACGTTGCCAGCGAGAACACCACCCTGGATGGACGCGCCGATAGCAACCGCCTCATCTGGATTAACACCCTTGCTAGGCTCCCGACCGAAGACGTTCTTGACAGTCTCGCCGACCTTCGGCATACGAGTCATACCACCAACCAAGATTACTTCATTAACTTCGCTGGCTTTCACGCCGGCGTCACTGAGCGCCTTCTTGCAAGGCTCGACGGTGCGTTGGACAAGTTTGTCAACAAGGCTCTCGAAGTTCGCCCTGCTGAGTTTCAGGTTGATGTGCTTGGGGCCGGAGGCATCTGCGGTGATGAATGGCAAGTTGATCTCCGTCTGGGTCGTCGACGAAAGTTCGATCTTAGCCTTCTCCGCAGCCTCACGGATTCGCTGAAGTGCCATCCGATCTTGACCGAGATTGATACCCGATTCCTTCTGGAGCTCCTTGAGGATATGGTCGACTAGAGTAATGTCGAAGTCCTCTCCGCCAAGATGAGTATCACCGTTGGTAGACTTGACCTCGAAGACACCCTTCTGCATCTCCAATATCGAAATATCGAAAGTACCACCGCCTAGATCGTAGACGGCAATGATGGATGAGTCAGCGCGATCCAAACCATAAGCGAGAGCAGCGGCGGTTGGCTCGTTGATGACTCGCAGGACGTCCAAACCTGCAATTTGGCCGGCATGCTTGGTAGCTTGTCGTTGTGCATCATTGAAGTATGCAGGTACCGTAACCACGGCATGACTGCACAAATAGAATTGATGTTCTTCTTGCAAAAAACCTATGAAGGGCATACCTGATTTTTTTGTTGAGATACTGCTCCGCAGTTTCCTTCATCTTCGTGAGTACCATTGATGAAAGCTCTTCCGGGGACTATAAAGAGTGTCAGATAAGCTGAACACGCGAAGATGTACACACTCACGAATTCCTGTTTCTTGTCACCAATCTCAACCCGGACTGCTGGACGGCCGTCATCCTTCGCAACTACTTGGAAAGGCCTAAACGGCAAGCGAATGAGGAAGCGCAAAACTTTTTTCGACGCATGTCCTCACCAATGCTTCATGTCATCCTGGACCTCTTTATCCTTGAATTGACGACCGATCAACCGCTTGAAGCCAAAGACAGTGTTCGAAGAGTTGACGACCGCCTGCCGCTTCGCCGGAAGGCCCACAAGACGCTCTCCATGTTTTGTGAACGCCACAACGGAAGGTGTTGTCCGGGCGCCCTCCGAGTTCTCAATGACGCGAGATGACTTCCCCTCCATGACAGACACACACGAGTTCGTTGTACCCAAATCAATACCCACAACGGGTCCTGGAACGAATTCAACTAAGACCTAAACCGTACTCAGAGATGACAGGTTACGCACCACTGATTTTGGTGTTCATGTTCCTCGCGATCAAGGACCGCGGAATGGCCTACAGAAGAAGGTGAGGACTCGACTACTAGGATAGAGCGTAGAACATACGGCATAGTTGCCTGAACGAGCAACGGCGGCACGGAGGGAACGAGCTGTGGTGAACATGGAGGAAGAGAACGAAAGTGGGGAGAAAACAGCGGCGTTAGTTCTCTAAATTTTTAGACCTTTCCAGAGCTTACATCAGCGCTTCCGGCTCACTACCGGAAGTCTCCGCGAGAATCTCCCACGCGGCATGTTCAGCCACCAGA
This sequence comes from Tylopilus balloui, assembly GCA_038089995.1. Taxonomy (NCBI): domain Eukaryota; kingdom Fungi; phylum Basidiomycota; class Agaricomycetes; order Boletales; family Boletaceae; genus Tylopilus; species Tylopilus balloui. Next base: position 18,035 of record JBBPLW010000047.1, on the reverse strand, counting down.
AATTTCGACGACGCGTAACCGTCATGGGCGACGAGGCTGAAGTCCTTTTAGTATTAACGAACAGACCCAATGATTTTGGTTTTGCATTTATTGCAACAAGCTGATGTTTCCGTCAACAGAATTGCACGTTTTTCGGTGACACTCAAGTTTTCGGGGGTAGTTGTTCAAATTGAGCTCCAGGGGATTGTTGTGAACTTAGTAGCGCTCCTCGTTTACATCATAAACTCGATAAAGTGGCTGCCTACGATGTCAAACGTTTCTCCCAAACGAATCGGCGGCGAATACGGGGCGTTACGCGCCAGCATCGACATCGACAAACTGAATGCGTATCTCGTCGCTCATGTTCGAGCTGTCAGCCCTCCGGTGGACGTTCAGCAATTCAAGGTATGCTCCCCGTCGAGTCTCGCGCGGATTGCGTTCTAACCTTTTGTCTAGTTTGGACAGGTATGCCTGGTGGCCTGTTCTGACGTTCGGTCGAAAAATAATCGAGCTCTTAGTCCAATCCAACTTACTTCTTGACCGATGCTAGGTTCGTACCACGCCGAGTCGCGTCCTAGTAGGCATGATAGTTTCTGACGATCCGGAAGACAACAACGCTTCGTTTTGCGAAAGAAACCTGCTGGCCAGCTACTCTCCTCCACGGCCCATCAGATTGAGCGCGAATACCGGGTTTTAACCGCCCTCCACAAGCACAATACCAAGCCAAGCACAAAACCTTGGCAAGTTGTCCCTGTTCCAACGCCGTATTCACTGTGCGAGGACATCAATGTCATTGGCACCCCTTTTTACATCATGGAATATTTGGACGGTCGGATATTCGCTGATGCGAGGATGTTCGAACTATCCCCAAAGGACCGACGCGAATGGTGAGTGGAACCTTGCGACTTGTGATAGTTGATGCTGAAAATAGGAGCCACTTCTAGTTGGATTTCCGCTGTGCAAGGTCTTGCTGCGCTTGGAAGCCTTGATCCAGCTGACATAGGGCTCGCTAATTTCGGTCCACCCACGAACTACTTTCCGCGCCAGATCAAGTCTTTGACTCGTATTTCCAAAGTCCAAGCCCAGGCAGTCGACGTCGATACCGGGAAACAGATAGGAAAGATACCATTTTTCGATGAACTGGAGGATTGGTATCAGAAGCATCTCCCAGACGAAAGAAAAACTGGGCTGCGTGTCGTCCACGGAGACTACAAGATTGACAATCTGATCTTCCATCCATCCAAGAACAAAGTGATAGGAATTCTAGACTGGGAGCTGTGTACTCTCGGCAGCCCAGTAGGTCATGGTTCAGGATCAGTATGGATAAGACGTGAACTAGGATCCAGCTGGCAGACTTTGGCAATCTCACGCAACCATGGTCGATCGATGCCAAGAATCTGCCCGACGATCCAGTACTCGAGACTTTCAGTCTGCTCAAGGCATTCAAGAACACAACAAAAGACGTGCCGATACCCTTGGAAGACCTGGAACGTGAATATTGTCGCCTCCTCAATCAAGCATACCCGATCAAAGAGATGGTATTCGTCCGTAGTTGGATGCTATTCCGAGTGAGCCCAGTTGTTTGGTCTCTGCACGCCGTTGTCTACAACACATATCCGCAGTTGGCGATTATCTCGCAAGGGATAGCGGCCAGGTTCGCCAGACGCCAAGCCAGTTCCGAACACGCACATATCCAAATTCGGCTCTTTCCTGTAGTGGGGCGCCTCGCAAAAACCGTCCTTGAGGATGAGGGATATATTATCAGCGAAAAACCCAGGCTGTAGATCGTCGTAGTTTGCGGACTATCTATTCATGAATAGCCAACTTCTTTATCCACGAAGCTGTTGATATCAACCACGGAGGAGCATTCGCTGGAAACGTTCTGTTTCCGGCATTACACAGTACTCTGACATCTCCTATGAACCTTGTCCAATGTCATACAGCCATCTTATTTGACTCCCGTTTATATTTTCGACATAGTACTGTAGCATCGTAAGTGCAGACCAGCTACATAGGTCCCGCATATCACACTAGGTTCATCACTCAACTCACCATTTTTGGGATGGCAAATCGCTTTTACAGGCTCTCAAAAGCATACTTGAATGTGGTGAACGCACTCGTCCCAAGAATCGCAAACACGACGCGATCAAAAGAGGACCTATATCTTGCCTCCTCGCTCGTCAGCAGCTCTGCCCAAATCCTGGCCACTGTCTCCACACTGTTCCGAAATACACCCGTGCCGAAACTTCCCAGGACGATATCCTTTGCACCTTGTTGCTCCATCAGTGATAGTATCCTACCCATTCTTTCTTTCATCGTCAGCTTTATCATGCTCTCGACTTTGGCTTGGTCTGCGTGGTTACCACCATTCTTCTTCCGGACATCGCCTGCATTAACCGCGGCGCTAGTAAGGATATCGACCTCATAAGGTGTTATCCAGTCTCCGGAGTCATTTCGAAAGATGACAACGGAGGGGATGTATATCATTGCGTGGTGATAGAGCCCGCCCTTACGATCACGTCGGTGCAGTTTGTAGAATTGCTGGGCTGTGTCTGTCACGAGGGAAGGGAACAAAGTGGAGGATCGGGCGATGGACTCTTCCTGCGCTTGAGAACCGCCAAGAAAGCCACCGCCCGGGCGAGTAGCTGAGGCAAAATTCAGCACGGCGATTCTGCCAAAGCTGGTCGATTTAGACGAGGTGTCAAATAGGAGGCGAGCGCCCTCTAGCGTGGAGATCTCCAAGATCAAGATCTCGGTCTTGGTTGGAGGTAACATGGGGACATCCAAAGTCCATCTAGATAAAGGGGGATCGTCGGGTGGATAATAGCGCGTGTTGTGGCTGGAGAACCTGACTTTCGCTGCCAAGTCAAGATAGTTGTTGGCAAAGTTGATGTAGCCTGCTTCGATGGCTGCGAGAGTGGTTTCTGCAATGTTTTTTAAACTGTCCCTGTTCTTGGCGGGTTGGTTGGTGGTGACGCTTGTCGTCTTTGATGACACGTTCATGTGCTTCAACGTTTGAGAGATGGCCACTTGGAGACGAGAGTAAAGTCAGGGAGTCAGGGTCGGATCACGAGGGAAATCACAATTGGGCGAGTTCAACCTGATCCAGAGCAAACTGGGTTAGTCAAACCTTTTCTCGCCAAATCTAGTCAGACGATCCACACGAGCATCCAAGGCAACGTTCCGTCCAAAGCTTTGGCAAGTAATTAGCGTTCACTGGCCACATAGTCTTTGCTGTGTTACCCGGTTACTTGTGCGCGGAGTGGAGGACCTTGAACACTGCTCAGTACCGGTGTCAGTTAAATCAGCCGCTTGGCCTCATCGATCTCAGCTTCGATTGGACGACCTCGCTTTCGCCCCTCCACTCTTCTGAATCGTTGTAGTCATCGCACAGATCTGACACCAGATGCCCAATTCTCTTACCCGCACTGCTGGCCTGCAACTTGGTCCGATTGCTTTGGACACTCTCCTCAAGCACTACTTTGATCGTGTGAAGAAAGAAAAGGCACGGGACAGTGATATCCCATTTACTCAGCTTCGACAAGACGAACTCCTTTACGATGAAGCATTCAATATAGCCAAGGCATGTCTCACCACGCGCTCGTCTGAAGGATGTTTTTAATACAGAGTTTGCAGAGATTCTTCGATGTTGCGACCCGGTGAGTGACCTGTTCTCTGCAAGATCGGCATTTCATGGGTTATAGCCATCCTGCTGAAGAGCTTCAAGCGTTCTCTAATACCCGGACCCCGTCTCCTCCGTGGGTTCATGTCCGACGAGTCACTGTGCCGAAATCCTGTTGTGATGAGGCGGCTACATTGCTCATCCAAGCATTTGGGGGTGAGGAGCATATGTTTCGTCTAGTCGGTGGTACCAAATGGTGGCAAGTCCGTGGTGTCACTGGGTACGTCAGACGTGCGATTTCGAGCTGTTACTTACGGCACCGCAGAATTCCTGGAGAATGGGTGACAGCCAGGAAAGATTGGGAAGAAGCTAAGAAACGTCGCAAGGCATCCCAGAAGAAAAAAACAGACAACAGTGGTTCCCCGCAAAACGCGACCAACGGCATGCCTTCCTCCATCTCAGAGTCTAGCAATATCCATGACGAAGGTGCCGACTCGGACGACTTTCGCTGTATATTATACACTCATGGGGGAGGCTATTATTTTGGAAGTCTTGATCAGGAGAGGTAATGTTTTTGTGCTTTGCTCCAGTTGTATGCTAAGAGTATTGTCACTGGTCAGACACTGCATTCAGCGCCTCGCGAGAAAGATCAAAGGCCGAGTGTTCGGTAGGCGTTCCATTAAAAATAGTATAGCCTAATAATCATGAAACAAATTGAGCCATCAACTACCGTCTGGCTCCGCAATATCCATTTCCGTGCGCACTTCAGGATTTGGTTGCAGCCTGTAAGTCCGACTAGCAGCCAGCTTTGCAAGGACTTACCTCGACACTTCTTAGATCTATATTTAATCAAGCCTCCTCCTGATGCATCCCATCAACCAGTTAAACCATCACATATTGTAGTCGCGGGAGATTCCGCAGGAGGCGGACTTACTCTTGCTCTACTTCAAGTGCTGCGTGATACTAGTCAGCCACTGCCCGCTGGTGGCGTTCTGATCTCGCCATGGTGTGACCTAACACATTCTTTTCCAAGTGTTCACACCAATACTGCTACGGTGACTCCGGATTTGTCTCATCATTGTATTATCGAGCTCATGCAATCTACTAGGATATTCTTCCTTTGTATGGGCTGTCTCTCCACAGACCCAGCGCATTATGGCCCCCGCCGTCAGAGGAGATGACACGCAGAATCCATACCGGGCTTCGGCAGAAAATTCGGCAAATTGCCCGCGTCACTATCAATGGGAACAAAACCAGTGCAATAACTGTTCCGGAACCTGCACAAGATGCACTGGCTTCCTCGAGGCATAGCCTCAGTGGTGACGATGAGAATTGGGTGTCAGGCGATATGCCTATAGATGTTGGGGCTACCGTCTCACTCCCCCCAGTCGACGAAAAGGATAATCAAACTATCGTTCTTCACACCAAGTCAGGAGAACTGTTGAAGATAGACTCGCAAATCCAACTTTACACTCAGAACAGCTTACTCGGACATCCTCTTGTCAGCCCTGCCCTTTCATACTTGGGCGGGTTGCCCCCGTTGTTCGTCATCGCGAGTGACAAGGAAGTGCTTAGGGACGAAATCATTTATGTGTGAGTCATTTCTGCTGTCATGGGCAGCGATAATTGCCAACTTTTTTTTTTCTCTCTCAAGGGCACATAAGGCAGGTGACCCTGCGAGGTATCCCCTGAAAGACGAGGCCCGCGCACTGTATCCACCATTGGTGGGTATAGAGGCACGCTATGGGCCCACGCCTGTTCACCTCCAAGTCTACGATGGTGCGCACCTGGGAACTGGACAAATGCAAATATGGACTAAATTCATCTCAGATACCGCACATGTTCTGCCGATCCTCTTCCCTTTTACGACCCCAGCAAAGTACTGTTATCGCGCTATCGCTACTTTCACGAAGCACGTTACAGGAATGCTGCCACTGACGAGGGTTACGCCAAGTTCCTCTGACGTGACTTCAGGCCGCCTGGTCGGCAGTCCAGTGAACGTGGATCTTCCTAGCGATACACCTACCCTACAAGTTTCCTCCAGTGATCCTGTTACTCAATTTCCAAGTACTCAGAGTGTACCAGTCGGCCTTTCCGGCATGCAGGCACCTATACTAGACTCACCTAGTCCAAGCCCATCATCCTCTCGGTCTATATTCCCCTCCTTCAATATGAAGCCCGTACGGGCATCAGTATTGAGGTCGACGTCCGAGTGGCCACTAAGACGAGGCGGAAGTAGCTTGTTGCGTTCCCAAGGTGGGGGAAACCCCGGAAGTCCCATCCAATTGCGACGGAGCGTGTCAATGATAGAGACAACCGGGGTGCGCTACGCTGGTGAAGCAAGCATCTACTACAACGAAGGAATAGGTTTCGTCCCGCGAATTGTGGTGTGTATTCGCGCGACGTCGTGGCGTGCGTGGCATGGGATTGACGCATTTAAATTTCAATAGGGCCTCCCGTCCTGGAAGGAAGGCATGATCCGCGAGAGAGTATCAACTCAGGGCATAATTAGGCCTCTGGAGCCTGCCGACAAGCTCGACGCTTTGCACGTGCCGCCAGCAATCATCGGGGTTCTCTCGGAGAAGGCAGTGCGTCGCTACCTTGAAGGAAAAGCCCTTTTCGACCAAAAGTACACAAAAGAATCTCTGGCCGTGGAGAGGAAACGGAGGCGGAATATAAACCTTGCCAAAAAGGACATTACGAAAAACTTGACACGCTTACAGGAGCTGCAGAATGGTGGGACGTCAGGAAAGGAAAAGGAAACATCTCAGGCCTTCAGGGATGGGGTGGAGTCGTCGACCGGAGCCTGGGGATGGGCTTGGGCAGATGAGCGACCGCCGCCCAGCAGCATTGTCTCCAGACGTGACACAGACGAATCTCGTACACTGGCCCGCATCGCAGACCAGTCGGTCCTACAAGATGAAGCTCACATGAATAGCAATACCCTTTGGACCGCTATTGTGAATTTTCTCAACACATCTTCGCCTAAAGAGCGCCCTGTCTCTGACTCTGAAGTTCTTGAACCTCCCGTCGAGGGATTGGTAACCAAGAAGAGTAAATCTGTGTTTGCATCACTTCGGATTCTCGACAGGCAACCAAAGGGCTCCGATTAGCTGGCCATTCCGTGAGGCCATCCAGCTTCATTGGGGTTGTACTCACTTCCGTTCTCTAGTCATTGTATATGATATTTAAATACGTGTTGCGTGCAAATATGACAGTAACTTATTGGAAAACGGAAATTACCACAACTGCAAGCCGATATTTATTCCCGTCGTGTACTCAGCCACGAACACGTATTTCAATAGTGGTATAACGGACAATTCCTTGGATCCAAGACGAATGACTTCTCTGCGACCAGACATTGTTCTGAAGGTTGTCGGGGATTGCCATTGTGACCGTCCACGACTCGGATTTCGTGTGCGGCCCCGGCATAGGCAAATAAGGATTCCTAATCCGGTACTGATGCTCTGAAGGGCAACCACGAATCACCAAGTTTGCTGCTTCATCGAATAGCACTATGCCTTGGAGCAAACAGAAACCACCTACATGTGACGAGCCGCACACCAATTCAGCCCTTGATGACGACTCCAGTATTACCCATGAGAAAGGTATGTTGATAACTTTAGTTTACAGTAAAACCTCGCTTTCGGTCTGTTTGACATTAGCACAGGGATGCCGGTAATCACCGAGATATCATTCATGGTTGAGCCTCGAAGAGAACACTGTGCTACCGCAGTCAGTTTCAGGGTCCTTCATCAAGTCAAACGAATATGGCGGTCAACCTGTCGGTTCTCTCAAAGCTCCTGACGTCTCTAAAGCTAACTGGAAGACCATTTCCTTCATCAGCCAGGACGTCGACATAGACGACTTTGGTGCTAACCTGAATAAATTCTTCAGTGTGCTATTTTCTGTCCGGTACATCATGAACTGCTCCGATACCTACAACGCCATCGAATTTGGGGCTGGGCCCTTCATTGGCTCGGCCGAGTCTTTGACCGACTACTCATATTGAACCGCATCATGAGTTTTCTTCCCGGCATTCCAGTTATTGTCTTCGTGTGGGTTGATCCTTCGTATCGACGCTGTGTGAACGAAACTGTGTATCGACTGCCTTGAGCGTGTTCGCTAGCCAATCATTTTGAACAGGTATTAATCTGGCTTTTACTAGTATAGGATGCCATAATGAAAGCCGCGCGTTATTGTCTTGCTCAAACTCGACCATGACCGTCGTCCCAAAGTTCGTCGCAGCGCGTGTGACTCATTTCCATGGTTTCACAATAATCACTACCTTCGCGTCTCCATGTTCACGTACTTCGCGCTCGCATCGCATGCGCTGGCTGCACAACCTGACGCTTCCGGACTTTGCTTTTGTCCAGTATATCTAGCACCGGGGAATGATAAATACGCACCCAGGTTGCCTCCGGCGTGCTGTTGCAAGGACGATCCTCACAAAAGGACTGGCTGGCTCAGTCCCAAGGTTGATACGCTAACTTTTATGCTGATCCTCTCGGACCAAGCGACCTAATCTCGAAATCACTGGCATGACTTCACGAACTCCTATCCGACTAACGCCTCACCGAGGACCGCTCGCGACACCTCCAACTTCTCCAGAAAGCAGCCCTACATCATCTACTCCACCTACCGACATCTCCGACTGCTCCACAGTTGACAGACCGACTCTTGATGTGGCTGTCCTTCAGCGACGAATCTCTACGCTGAGTCCGCTGACGCGACATCAGTCTTGGTCTCATCCTGATCGGAGGCGCAAAGTCATCAAACAAGGACTGTTTGGCCGTCGCACTCATCTCTCCCGGCTGGGCCGCATGCTCGAACGTCTGATATATTCGATCATCGAGTTTGCAAAGACACTCGCTTGGATTATCACGTTCTGTTTGTTCATCTGGGGACTCCTTGAATGGGTAATTGTTTATCCATTGGCATTTTACTGGAGGAACTGAACCCACTCTCAGTCCTCACATGCATCCGAACTATCTCGACAACCAAGTCTCTCGATATCAATGTCGCGCTTTCCGCTTCCATCGCCAAAAAGAGCTCTGCGTTGCCATGCGAATCCTTTGTTATGTGAACCAAGCGATCAGCATGCTGCAGTCTTACTATTCCTCTCCGAGCAAATACAGCACGCGAAGACCCTATCATCTTTAAGCGTCGGTTTCGGATTACCCCTGCGTGAATTTCTTGAGGCACACCGAGCAACGTAAGTCACTTGGTCATTTCGTGGCGACCCTAGCACCAACGCACCAGCTTCAGTATTCCGAGCGTCATAATACGACACAGCTTCCCTCAGCTACCCCATCTCGTGCAAGAAGTTGACACCTTGGCAAATCTGACAGAATCTCTCGACCCTCCTATCATTGAGCTCACGCCCGACAGTTTCATTGGTAGAAGCGTATGTTCCTTTCGTCGACTGGACGACCACGTTTGCTGACACTCGCTAAAGTTCACCCTTACCCTGGAAGAGTTAAGTGACCTCATCTCCGAGCCTATGGTTTCGCATGGTTCTTCGACACATGGAGAGCGCCATCTATATGCGATATATTGGCGTATTGCCTCAAACCTCCTCCTTGAATACACCGCTGCGCGCCCACGTGCTCAAAGAGTGCTGCAACATCTCCGCGCCCTCCATCAACAGCTGTCGCCGTTGGTTTCGCGTCATCACGTTGCCGAAAGTATCGAGGATATGTCAAGCATCCGGTGGTGGGATGGCGTTGCTCATCCTCCCGTATCCACCGAGGATAGGATGCAGACGCTTGTGACCGGACTGGAGGTATCGCTTGACAACCTGCATCGGTTGATCGCTTATCTCGACTGGATCACCGAGAAACTTGCAAGTGTTTGTTTGTGCTCCCCGGTGTCGACAATTTCTGATCGCTTGAATTTATAGGCTCAAACGACCTTGAAAGATGTGTTGAAGACGCGGCACAGGACTGACTTCTCGTCGTGTATGACGACGTTGCAAGACGCGTTTGCTCAGTCGAAGCCTTCACCAAAGAAATTCTGTTTCTGTCTGAACGACTACAGGGTTTTGCTACCCAACCGACCAAGGAGAGTTGAGATTATAGTTCCTGGCAGTCCGACGGTGCATGCAGAACGTTAATCTTATGGATAAGCTACCTCTTGCCTTATGTATCTCGATATTGCATTACACTATTGACTACGCCATATTATGTACGGACTCGGATCATGCATGTATTATACTCGAGAATCCATGACGCTAACTTCGAAACCAATGGACCGCCTACAAGCAACTCGTACCTCTCCCAGAAGGTAACAAAGGTGCTGAAGGGTATCACAAGCATTGTTACAAGCTGCTATTTAGAGATTTGGCTGGCGTTCTCGTCTGCAATCTCTTCCTCGTATAATAACAATCTGGACAGAACTGTCTGAAGGGCCCGTCGTCACCGGCGCGCCCCAGTGATGGACAAGAGTAGTCCGAGGTAGGCCGTGGAGGGGGATCAGCTCAAGTCGTTAGTGCAAGGGAGTTGATGCGCAAGGAGGCAGATAAACGGTCGGAAATCGATCCCACCCTCTTCACTAACAAGCCCTGTGTATGTTGCTAAGACGCTGGAGGTCCATGGAAGAACTATAACGGCAACAATATGTTTTACAGTGAGAGCGGGCAGGAACAGTACATGCGAAAATTATCACAAACAGCCAATCATCGATCCAAGGGTTGAAAGCGGGTGTAGTACTGCTTAGTTTGCGCTTCCACCATCTCCTGGGTGGACTCCGGAAGGTCTTTGACGAAACGCCCTGGTTGCTCCCTTAGTCATAACAGCCGGTCGCATGCCAGTATTTGACACAAACCTGGTGATCCGGCGAACAACGCCAAGGCGGGTATTACAGTATTGGGTGGGATGACAGTGTTGTCTGCCACCTGGGCACAGTCCTTGATTATTGTGAACTTTCCCTGAGAGGTGGACTTGAGAACGAAACACGTGAGAGCAAGTCTACAAGCCCACGATGATACAGTTCTTTCCAATGACAACGTGGTTCCCGATGGTTGCCGCTTCGATGACAGAGTTGGCGCCGATGTGGACGCAGTCTCCAATCTTCATAGGGTAATAATTGAAGTTTCCGCGGTACGTTTTATATGGCGGTCTTTGAGAGAGGAATATTGCGATTATATCCAGTGGAACGGAAAGTCGACGGACCTCATGATGCAGCCATCCCCGACCAGACAGTATCTGCCCAAGGATATGACTACCGCATGCCCTGGTCCAGTTCTCCTAAGGTCCCCTCGGATGATAGCACCGCTTGATATGATCGTTTTGCCTCCGAGGATGATGTTTTGGGGTCCCGCAATGGTGGCACGCCGAGACACTTTGTTGCCTGTGTCCTTTCAATACGTCTAGACTATATGACCCGGTAAAACAGGACTCGTCCGCACCGTTTCAATGAATTCCGCCTTTGAGTAGTAGACGGGTGCGTCCATCGCCGGTAAGACGCGTCCGCCGATGGTGGTCGTGTGTGTGAAAGGCAGCCGGCTAAGCCCAACCACCTGACCATGTCGCCCGCCTGTGCAACGCTCGCACTTGGCCCATGTCGAAGAGCAATATCCATGCTCGGCGCCGCCGTCGACGACCGATGTAGACACTACTCTCGCCGGATGCACGGCGGCTTCACGGCACCCCGGCTTTTTCTACCCAGCGCTCTTCAGCTCCGAGCGGGCCAGTGGGACCGGCCGTCCGCTCGACGGTTGTCCCAATCCACCACAGCCCCACCGAGCGCCGGCACTCAAACAAGCACGCTGGACCCCCGCGAGGACACCCAGCCCGTATCGTATCATGGGCCCCTCGCGCAGACCTTCCGCCGTCTCAAGATGTTTTCGCTCGCCTCGCTCGGCCTCACGCTTACCATGGCGCCGTTCCTCTTCATCGTCGAATCCTCCCTGCCCGTCTCGGCGCGCATCTTTCTGACGACCACCGCCATATCGACGAGCAGCATCTCCACCGCGCTCGTCGGCTGGTGCGGTGCGCCATACGTCGTCGACCTCCGCCAGCTTGCTCCGGCCGAGAACGAACGGGGCGGAGGCGTCGAAGGGGTGGAAATGACGACGCTCACACTCACGCTCAAGAAGCTCACCACGCGCGTCTATGATACCGACTTTTTGGTGGAGACCAGCCGTCCGTTCGCGAAGTGGGAACTTCCTCTGGCGATACAGCTACCCCCCATCGAAGAGGATGTCGTCGCAGCGGGGAAAGCGGGCGTTCCGGGAGAGGAGGAGACGATTGCAGAAACGATGAACGACAAGGGTAAGGTCATCGGTCGTTGGATCGTGAAATGGGATGATGGGGGCACTGGAAGTTGTCGGGGTACTGGCAGGGTGTTACGGTAAGATGCATGTCGCTTGGTGGTTGCGCCGCACTGACAAACACGATGCCATACGCAAGTTACTTCAACGTACACGAGGAACTTTTATGATGAACTTTGTTTGTCTCCGTGTTCCCTAGATGCTGTCACTGATCCGCTATCTATAACTTTCGCTTCAGACGTTGTTTGCGAAATTCTGCATGACTGAGCAGCTTGAATTGCTGTAGGTGCTGTTGCTGGTGCCATGCATGACATGTCCGTCGGATATCAAATGCAGCTAATCATTCAAGTCATGTGGTCCAAATGACCTGCCCAGATTGAACGACGCATTATGGACTGTTCTACTTGCATTATGGCGGCCGACACTGAACCAGATTCCATGCACATACATGTTAGAATACCTTCTCACGCGAGTTTCCCATTGGTCGCCAGCTTTACTCATGGCGGTTTCCTGTGGCAGGACAGAGGTTCTGGTATCGTCATCATGGTTATTACGCCGTCCATCTATGTTCGCTGATTCCAGGGTCGACCTCAACGAGTAGCGAATATGATCCGGACAGAGGACCCTACATATGGCAACTCCCATGTGTTCCACTTATCATTCGAGGTGTGAACGGTGCCGATTATGACAAGCTCAGAACGCCCCTTTTCACATCCACGATGCGTTAATCAAAGACCTGGTTACGACCTCAAGGGCTGCCTCACCCATTCTGGGCTTTTAGAATGTAACAGACACGAGGTCGACGGTGCTGGCATTCGACCCATTCCACATCTGGGGGTCCTCTTGTTTTGAGTGGGGGAAAGACGACTCTAATCGAACGCTTGTTTCATTTCCGTCGACGGATGAACCACCGAAATGAGTTCAGGCTCTGAAATCTGATCTGATCCCGACCCACCGGAAAGGATTGAGTCACGGTGCCCAAACACTTGAGTGTGTCTCAAGCTATGAGTTATCCCGACGGACAAGATAGCTGACAGAGGGGTACTGATGTGATGGTACATACGATCATGAGGTGGATGTGATCCAATAGACTGATCACCGCAGCCTGTGTGCGCGAGGGTAACTAAAGTTTGCTCTTTATCTCGCTGATCCGTGCGCCTTGCATCCGTTCATCTGTAGAATGGAAGAGTTGAGCAGAAATGATCGAGGGAAGTAAACCAATACGCACAATTGGTGTCATAAAGATTGTCGTTTGGAACCGGAGCAGCGTGTAGGTGGATATTGGAAGCGTCGACCATCTCGGGTACAATTTCTTTGACAGTACGCGCGCCCAATAGTCGCATGTTCATCTCAAATTCTTCCTAGTGAACGAGTCAATAGTGAAGCCATGGAAACGCATGTGGTGATCCTACGTGCAAGATCTGCAAGGCCCTCTCCACTCCCTCTTGTCCGTAGGACGAGAATGCATAGATGAACGGGCGACCGACGCCAACTGTTGCACCTTGTGAACAAGGAATATACAATTGAAAGCGCGATCTCACCTGCTGTGGCTCCGAGGGCAACGGCCTTGATAACGTCTGTTGCGCGGCGGACACCTCCATCGATGAACAATTGGAATTTCTCGTTGGGAAAGTTCAGCCCCCGCTTTTCCTTTAATCTGTCCACAACTTCAACAAGGACCTCAATCCCAGAACGCGCAAACTCCAATTGGCGGCCACCATGATTAGAAAGGACAACCCCAGCCAACCCAATATCGTAAGCCTGAAGGGCGTCTTCCCAGCATTGCACGCCTTTCAGGACCAATGGCACTAACCCACCAAAGATAAATGTTGTTCAGGGCGAACTAGGTTCTCGGAACTTACTGTTGGTAATGCTTTTGAAGAATTTCATGTCTGACCAATTCAACCCCGGGTCAATGAAGGACTTGACGCATGCAAGGTGAATCCCGCGATTCTACAAGCAAGTATCGCACTTACGCTGACGGCTCTTGCGGCACCTTGAGAACGATCAACACTGCCTTGCCCTGCTTGTTTCACCTCTGAGGGATCCTCGGCTTCGAACCTCTGCCTCATGTCCTTCTCACGGCGACCAAGCTGAGGTGCATCGACGGTAATGAACAAACCCTTGATCCCGCGTTTCTCGGCGTGCTGGACAAAGCGCTTAGTGATTTGGCGATCCTTGTTCACATACAGTTGGAGGAACTGGACTTGGCCAGGAGCTCCAGCATCCACGATTTCGTCAAACGAGCATGAGGCAAGAGTGGGGATCTACACAATCCATCGAGACACGCGAAGGAATTGTTGTAATACACGATCTTACCATTTGTATAACACCGTGTTTTGCGGCGGCTCGGGTTAGGTTAAGTTCACCATCGGGGTGGCCGAGTTTTCCAAGAGCAGTGGCACTCTAGTTGTAGAAAGTCAACAATGCTGCGATTCGAAAGAGGATCATTCGTACAATGTATAGAGGCATACTTGTCTTATGTCCCAGAATCGTTGTCGACCAGTCAACATGTGTGACATCCCGGAGAATACGAGGACGGAACCACACGCTGTGCGGGCAGTTAGAGAAATTTACATGAACAATGCATGCAGACTTACCGATGGAAGGAAAGGTGGTTTTCGCGGTTGGTGATTTCATCATCGGCCGCCGAAGAATAATATGCCCATGCTTTCTCCGGCATGACTATCCTAGCAATAGCCTTGGGGAAGTGAAGAACATAACCAGCTGTTTGAAGCTCAAGTACAAACCTCGAAGTCGTGAAGGTTGAGAATCTCGGAAAGAAGTGGGCGAGTTGCGACGCGAGCCTGTCTGGCGCGTTCTTCATCAGTAATCGCCTCCTCGACCTTTTCCACGGTTGAAAGATCGACAGGTCCAAGACTATCAAGTATGAGCGGACACGACTGTCGAACAGGTACGCTTTTTTTACTAACTGTTTCTCCGGTTTCAGGTTGGTCGTGATGGCGTCTGGTGGATGAATTGGCTCATATTCCTTCCTGTTAACGTGGTCAGTTGCGCTGCCAGGGCCCAACGCACCACAGAACGTACGTAGCATCTTTTCCCGCGTACTTGAGGATAATTTTACTTCCACCTTCCCGGTTCTTTAATCAGAACGAAGCAACTGATAGATTCGAACATACCAGGGTGGTCTAAGACAAGTTGGTCGAGCGAACACATGACACGATCTTATTGGCACTCACCGTCCAGAAAATCAGTCACGTCGTACACATTTCCTACACGAACATGGCACATTCAGTCACTTCCCGGAAATTTGACCGGTCTGGGGTCAACCCTATAAAGAAGCGGTCGAGAGCATACCATGAACTATGATCCAACAGCTTTCGCGACCGTTGTGCAAAGCGACGTCTTTCCCTGTAAGCGGCTTTCCGTGGGCCATAGCAAGGATGAGAAACTGCGTCGAGCGTGGACGAAATGACCACGTTCCGCTTTCGCTGTTGCATGCAGGCAGATTTGCCGTCCCGCATATCCCGTCCCTTAACGTGCGGAGATCACAATATAAACTCCGACACTTGGCCGCAGTCGGCCGAAACCCAGACGGTCAGCGGAACACCGCTTTGACTGAGCATCAAATTCTGCCCAGATCGACAAATACCCGAAAGGGAAAGCGTTCAAGTTCAAGGTAAAAAGCACGATATCCATTCGTCGATTAGCGCTATATAATACAGACGGATTCCGATGGCTAGCCTTTGTTCATTGCGAAGATTAAAGATAAAAAAGAAATCTAAAGGAGTGGAGATAGCTGAGAAGCGTTGCTGGTGATTAATTGTTACACAGCATAATTAAATTCGAGCGAGAGCAGATCAAGGCGGAAAAGTAAATCTTAACGAAGGGCGGCTTTAAACGACTTCAAAAGCACTTCCGCCTGCATGCGCATCGAGGCTGACGATATCATTGAGACCTAGCAAGATTATAAGAACAAGCCCTCAAAATTGTTGCACGGAAACCTACCCATGACTTCGAAAAACGCTTTCGGGTCCATGCCTCGCGCGGAAGTGAAATCGGTACCAGTCTTCTTCAGCGACTGCATAGCCGCACGAATACCATGCACAGCAGCAACACAGGAAACCAGGGAAAAGACTAGAAACGTATGAGACCCCATATATAACTTGCATCACAAATCGAACTCACTAATCATCTTAGCTCCAAGAGCCTCAGCCTCTTTGCAGGTGAAAGAGGGCGTGAGACCACCAGAGATGACATTGACAAGGACGGGCTTGGGGGCCAATGCTTTCACCGTGGAGGTGAGGAGTTCAGCAGTCTTAACACCCTCGATGAAGCAAACATCAGCACCGGCATCAGCCGCAAGCTTCAGGCGAGTAATAGCTTCATCCATGCCAAGAACTTGGGCGGAGTCCGTACGGCCGATGATAACCTGCGTGTCAATGAGCAAGACATTCACTCGACGGGTTCACTCTAAGTACTTACGAAGTTGGAAGCACCTGGGATGGAATCACGAGCAATGACAGCAGCACGAATTCGTGTAACAAATTCTTCCCTTGAAACGACTTGCTTGCCCATCAAATGACCGCAGCGCTTAGTCTGTACTTGATCTTCAATATGCATGGCAGCCACACCAGCGCGGGCATATTGGTAGACAGTGCGGGCCACCATAGCAGTCCCGCCAAATCTAATGAGTTGATAAGAGTAAGAATGACCCGGAAAACACGAAGCGTCAAGTTGCGCACCCAGTATCAGCATCGGCAATGACAGGAGTTGTAGGACTCAAACTGCAGACCATTTGCGCACTCTGGACAAAGTCGTTCAAAGTCGCAATGGCAAGGTCAGGTTGACCAAGCCGTGAAGCAGTGGTAGCAGCACCACTTTGGTATAAACAGTCAAAGCCCGCCTCGAGCGCACATCGAGCACTGATGCCATCGCAAATACCAGGGGCAATCTGCCAGCCAAAGTAAGATGCAACATTGACGTATGGGATAAGGTAACGGTACGAACAACGATGCCAGGACGAGCAAGCATCTGACGAAGACGTGTAGCAGGGTCCCAGGACAGAGGGCCCTCGAGAAAATTCTTGGAGTCAAGACGAGGGTTGTAGTAGACGCCAGCCTTCAAAGGAACTTCGGGAGAAGGTGTCGGAATGATAGGTGTCACAGTGAGGAAAGTGTAGCCGTTAGATTCCTCAATGGGAGTTTCTGGAATGGGGGATTCCGAAGCGGATGTCGCAACGACAGTGCCACTGGATTCAGGGAATCTGTAGAAGTCGAGTCCAGGCATGGTAGTGAGGGTGTAAGGTAAGATGGGTTGTCTGTATACACAAAGTGGATTAAGAGAAAGGGCGTGTCGAGGTCAAGAGGAACACCACTGGGCTTTATAAACCTGCGGAGTGTCCCAATCGGACGAATTTTTCCAGTGACTGAATGGTGAATGGGATGGCCATAATGTGCCCAAAGGGTCGAACCCTAGTTACGTTGGGTAAGACTTTGTGCGGCGCTGGATTTTCCCCCGTTTCGGCGAGCGGCGTTGGGAGGTTTCCACGCCGGAGTGGGATAGCGGCGACAGACAGATTAGAAAGAAGAGAGGATAAAGATGGAAAGTCGTTGCAGAGACAAACCATCGTACGGATCAAATATCCTGGGCGTTGAGATCCAAATGAATGTTGCCGGATTAGTCTCGAATCCGTGTGTGTGGTTGAGAGCCGTTCAGGGTCCCAATTTTACCGTAATATCATGATACACATAGCGTGCCATACGGGCTGAAGCCATACTGCAGAACTTGAAAGGATCTTGCTGTAGTCGTCGTGCCAGCTAGAGTCACGGCCGCTATTTGGTGTCGGTCTTGGTCAAAGGGAGTATCAGTAACTCCTTCACATTCGCTTGAGCGGAAATACAGCAACTTCAAGCGAGTGTCCACAAACCTTGCAGCCATGATCACGTACGTCAGGGAACCAATCCATATATATATACAGCTTTTTAAGGACAATCTCGAGGAGAGATCTCGGTTGAGCAGCAGGGCTCCGCGTTGTGCTCCGATGCCGGCCACAGCGTGCTGTGGCAACAAGATTCCACGCAGGATAATGTCTCTGCTATTTTTATAACGGTAGGCTGCCCAAATTGTTTGACGTCCGCCGACTCTGTTTTGGACACGAGTGCGAGTATTTGTGGAGAATCGGGCCTGCTTAGAACAGGT
>JBBPLW010000046.1:51468-80538 GCA_038089995.1 Tylopilus balloui | reverse complement strand
CGCAAGAATGCAGTAACCGAGACGACGAAAGAACGTAGCAATGCCATCCTGTTCCTTGATCGATCGCCGTGTGCGACAAAGAACGACAAAAGGGACTCCCTCAGCCGTCCTTCCAAGTCCGCGTTGGCCCCCGAACGCATTTTCCCGCGTCCAAGAGTAATGCACCTTGAGCGGTCAATGCCATACTTCCGAATCGTGTCCCCGTGTCGATGCCACCATCTATCCGCATCCTGACCTTCCCCAAGCTTGGTGATGGCGAGAGCGAATGAAACTTCACCCCCGCATATGACCTTGCAAAACAAGTGATAGTTTCTTTTAAGAGCTGCGGTTGGCTTGTCGATGCAGAAAAGGAGCAGGTCGGGGCCGTTTCCGTTGCATAGACTGCGCATATGCTTTTGGATGGTATCGACGAGAGCAACAAAGCGCTCGACATCCATCAGGGGATCGACGAGACCGGGTGTGTCGTACAAATGGAAAGTCCTCCCATTCTCCTCGAAGGTGTACTTGTCGATAGTCTTAGTACACCCTATGGTATCCGATGACACCTCGGCAACGATTTTTCCAGCGATCAAGTTGATGAGTGAGCTCTTGCCTACGCCGGTCTCCCCTAGCAGCACGATCTCAATGTCTTTAAAACTAGTGGATATGTGAGAAGGAGGTTTCCTAGCTATAAGGAGGGATTGAAGTGAGTTTCCTGATCGTTGCCTATAGGGAGCCATACGTTGAAAATTCGAGTTCGTTTCAGAGTTGAGGGCGCGAGCGTGGTTTTGGAGAATGAGCTCGTGCAGTATGTGGCGACTCTCCGAGACGCGGTCACTGGTAGGTGATTGAGCACACGTGGTCGTCATCTGGATGAATGCGTGCTGATCAAAGTGAGGACCTTGCTGTGCGAAAGCAGCCTCTTTGCTCGACCACCAGCTCTCTTCCTGAGCCGCATCAGATAATCCTGCGACAACTGCGACCGCGGGGATGCGTGGGGATGGTGCTGAACAGGATGCGATAATGCGATGAATGTCATGAGTCCACTTAATGGTACGCGATGCATTCATGCAATACATGAGCAGGTGGGCACCTCCATTCCTGCGAAGGTCCGCCAATGTGTCCTGAATTCCTTGTTTGATCGCCGCTGTGGGCATAGACTCGTTCGCAGGGAAAGCATGTAGTACGAATATTTTGCCATCGAGTGTAACGCTACGCACGTCATCGCGATGTCCAGCCTGGCGAGGAATATTCTTCTGCTCCTCTGAGTCTGCAACGAAGTTAATAATAGAACTCTCCCCCATGTTTGTCTCTCCAACGAATAGAATATTCAAAGCGGTCGTGCTGGTGGGCTGCGGGCACCTTTAGTCTCATATTCAGATGCAACATATTGTCGAAAGTGAACTGACCTGGGGAGCAAGTTCTTGATTAATCGAGCGTGGCTTCGATGGCGGATAAGAGGAGGTTGCAGAGGGGAGATGGGCACAGTTGCTGAGGTCTCTAGACATCCTGGATGGGTGCGTTCGTCTGCGAGTCAACAGACAACCGAGACACGTATGCACTAGCGATCTGAAGGAACAAAGTCAATAAGGATGTCCGTTCCTGTGGCAATTTCTACACACCCAAGTTGAAGGGTCTGTCGATGGTTTGCTGCGCTGAGCTAGGGTTGAGCTCCCTTGCCGCTCATTGGACACAGATCGTCACATGGGACGCTTCCTCGCAACGTGCATGAGGCAGACACATGCCGTGGATGCGAATGATTGATTTTTCAAGGTGTAGGCATTGCGTTGAACTCAAAGGCCGGCGTCCGTATGTGTTGTAGGAGGAAAGTAGACACTACCCCTGATGGCTCCAAGTTGACGTGGGTGGTAAGTGTTGTCAGAATGACATACTTGTACGTTTTGCATCGAATCCTAAGTACAAGTACAATTAATTGTAATATTTGGCCTTCAACTCAACACCTGGCTGGTGACGACGTTGCATAGGCAAACAAATCCAATGAGTCGTCGGAATGGAGTAAAGTCGCCGATGGGGGCGCCTTTCTGCAGCTTGTCTTTTGTCCCTGGCTGCGCAGAGTATGCTCGGACTCTCGTGAACAACGTGGTTGAACAAGCTTCTCGGGTATGAAAGAAGACGGCGGCCTAGGTTCGGGACGTGGTTTTGGGTGCAATACAATGCGGTTCATCTGAGCGTCGGCTAATAGAGAAAAGAAATTTGAACTTCGACGCTTAATAAGACGGGACCGCTTGACTATTGGCTGGGGACTACTGGAACAGGTCTTCTTGTCACTTTCATCTTGGTAATCGGAACCATCAGATTCAGAGGGGTGAGAGGAGGAGGTTGGGGAGAGCGTGGGTAGGCGTCGACGGCAGGCTGATAACGGAGTAGAGGGCGACATCGATCCAAACGCGACCTTGGAAATCACGGTACCTCGCAAGGGTGAATGATCCTGTAGGCGACCGTCATCGATCTTCCGCTTCTTATGCACTGGCGTCTTCCTAATCCAAGACTCGACCATGCCCTCCCATTCCCAGTAACCACTTAACCTTCCGCGTTTTGTACGCTTTGTACGCTTTGAACCAACTGACAACGAGACAATGGGACTGCTGTCCATATCTCCTCCGAAACACCGACGTTCTGCTGCTTCCACTGCTTCCATGAGCTGTTGCTTGTATCTCGTTATGATGGTAGAACTACCCTTCTGAGAGCTCGCTATGGTCGCCTCGAAGTGGTGGAGTGCACACGCCCACAAGGAGGCGTCGAGCCCGAGCAACTTTTCCGAGCGTAAGGCAGACGAGTACATTTTCAACTGCGAGAGGAATGTTTCCACGGAGTCGTCGAAGGCTTGCTTCTCTCGAATGCGACTGAAGTACTCCATTAGCTTGTGAAATGTGGTTGGCACAGGACTTGAGTCGTCAAGTATTGCTAAAAGGTGGTCGAAGTTATCGGTAGCATTCCGGAAGGCGACAAATATGTGCGTTGTAAATGTAATGATAATATCCGAAAGATCCACGGGAGAACCGGAAGTTGACATCCGCAGACAGTGAAGCCGAGCAGCGTGGCACTCGTAGAGTATATCGATGGCGGCATGGATTCTCGATGGTGTTTTGGGAGAGGGATGTGGGTCGCCGTGAGCGAAAAGCAGATCGAATAGATTTGACATCAGTTCGGAGAGCTTGTTCCTAAGTATCACAGACTGGACGTCATCCCGTACAGTATCGGACGCAGAGCCCGACTCGGATGTCTCCGAGAAACTCCGAGAAAGAGTGTGGATGATGACCATATAAGAGTCGAGATCGCAGCTCTCGACAACGTGTAATAACCTGTCCAAAACCTTGGAGGTCCATAGGCAGTAGGAAGAAGAGGATTGGGACAAGGTGTTAAGCACAGCTCGGCAGAAAGCAGGTGTGGTGAACAGCAAGGAGTCCAAAGATGTCCCAGATGGCTTATTTCCAGCGATCCACTTTGCATGCAGGTCAAGAAGGTAGTTAGTATGGGTGGGATGCGTTGCTGGCGGCGGATGGGACGGGTTGGAGGGTACAAATGCTTGCGCGAGAATGATATTCAAGAGACGAGTAGATTCATGTACCAGACCGAAAGAAAGGCAATGATCGAGCAAGATGGTCACAAGGGTATGGTGATAGTTACAGATGGATAAGATCATGGACAAGGCATGCGATACGATCAAGAACCTAGAATTTCTCCAGTAAATTGTCAGTAAAGTTGGGAAGGACGCGACGATACCTGCGATAATGTGGTGGCACGGCCTCGTAAATGCCATTCACATCCAGTAGGTCGTTTTCGTCGGCTGAAGCTTGACCAGAATCAAGCAAAGTGCCATCGGCATTTGTAGCAGGCATGTTTTCGCCGATGATCAGAGTGCACATGGCAGCAAAGCTAGGGACGCGTTGATCACACGAGTGACCGTAGGCAACGTGAGCAATATTCTTGAAGGCATCGCAGACCGCATATATTCGCCTTGAGAACTCGAACTCGTCTGAAGAACGTTTGTCAAGCGTCAATTTCTTGCTCCCTGCTGGGGGGCAGAGCAGAAGGAGAGGAGGGCGGCAGTCGAGATCCCACTTGGAGGACTGCTTGGAATAGGTGAGACGAGACGCAGTCTGTGAGCTTGGAAGTGCGGCCAGACTGTTGCATTTGTTCCTAAGTGGTCTCAGCAGACGATGAACGCGGGACGTCGTGAGGAGCTCAGTCATGGCTCGAGTTAGACTCGGTCGACAACTTTGAAGTTGTTGGCCAAAGACGAGTGCCGTACGTGAACCCCGCACGTGATCTTCGAAACCAGAGATTATCTTTACACTCATCTATCATGTACCGGCCCTTCGCACTTCAAAGCTTCTGAACTAGAGCAGCCACAATAAGAACGACCACCAGGCGCACCCCTTGAAACGAACTCCACAATAGCTCAGACATTAGGTAGAGTCAAGATATGGCTATCTTGTTATGCCACATTGTATGTGACTGCGATGTATTTGACGCCAACCTTTGACGCACACACTCACTGCGAGCTGCAGAACCTTGAAGAGTCGGAAAGCAAAGTCATTGGCGACGGATCAACGCAGCCCCATATGATGGGAGCACACGGACCGGCCAATTCGCGGCATACAATGCGCAGAAGCAGAAGCTCTGCTGCATACGTCGTGAACGTGTATTGAAACCTTTCTTTGAGTCGACAGCGAACAAGTAGCAAAAGTTGAGAGTTGAGAGTTAGACAGAGCAAACGCTCGTTCGCAAGTGCCTCATGCACGCTGCTGCAGGATAAACCCCTCCACTACTGGGACAAACCAAGTGTTGCCATTTTTCCACTGGCGGTCCTCCCGCCATAATCCTAGAACCTACATATATGTATACAACTACACGCGTATTTCCCCAAATGAAAAGAAAACATACGATGGTGGAATGAGAACAAAGCAAACGGCAGCAAAGAGCCAACCACCAACAAACGTGCGAAAGACAGCCCTCAGGCCTCAGGCCTCAAGGATCGCTGTCGCTTGTCCCGCTGTCGGTCTCGTCATTTCCCCATACAGCAAAAGCACGACGGTGCTGGTGATCATCTCCCCTCGGACTCTCTCTGGGCCGAGAGCGGCTCCTTCTGTCAGAAACATGGTCGGGTATCGTGGGTGTGTGCAAATTGTCGTCAAAGTCTCGATCTCGAGGGATGCGACTACGACCACTGAAATATTGTTGTGCCGAATGGAGGTCATCTCTGGCACCTCGCTGGGCACGGTCCATATTTGACAACGAGTCGTCAGAAGAATCGGAGATAGTTGGAGAGGGAATCTCGGACGTAAATGCTAGGCGATAATGATCGGGAAGATGCGGCGGTGAATGGGTAGGTCCAGCGAAGCGTCCCGGAGTATCAACCCCCGAACGTAACCCCGATTTTGACCGTGACCTGGACCTAGGGGAACGATAGAATTTGGAAGTAAGGCCGTGTGCTAGCGCCGCCGCTGCCGCCGCCACTTCGAGATCAGTGTCAGTTGGCGATGCTGTCTCCATTGCTTTGGCAGCCCCGAATGCGAATTCCGCCGCAGTCTGCTCATTTTCAATACAGACCGAGTCATTTTGCTCGCCGTTCGTAGAGTGAGCCGAGGAGTCATCGATATCATACTCGTCCTCATCTTCTGCTACCTCCTCATCACTCTCCTCCTCATCTTCTTCTTCTTCAACAGTTTCTGAGCGAAGTAACCCGTCTGGCGTGGCTTTAACAGTTGCTTTCCGCGCACGTGTCGTCTTCGCTGGTCCCTCCTCCACGACGACAAATGACTTTTGTCTCTGGCGTTCGTTCCACTTCAGGGTGCGAGAAATCGAATGGAACCAGTCGGTGGATTGCTTGTCCGCGCATACTGTAGGAAATGGGTATTTTGAGGCGCTGATCTTGATATGGTCACCCTCTGTTGCCAAGATTCAGCATGGAATCGGGTGACGCTACGTGTAAGGCTGACTTACGCTTTAGTTCCACACGCCCACGGCCATCGAACGAAGCCCACGCAGTACTGCGAGAATTGTACGGGACACAAATTCTCAGCTCCATGCTATCAGGAAGGAGCATAGGACGGAAGGAGAGGGTGTGGGGACAAATGGGGCTAATGAGAATAGCCGGGATCTCTGGGTGAACAAGGGAACCGCCAGCGGAAAGCTTTTACATGATTAATGTCAGCATGATTAGTACCTTCGAATATAATTAATTTTAAACTGATCCCACCGAATATGCAGTCGAACCTGTCGGAGTGGCTACGCACAGCCCATCTGCTTGGACGGTGGTCATGTGATGTTCGTCACCTGTGCAATCGTCGTCAGGATGAGTCATGGGAGAAGACCATGTGCACAAACCGAAAAGCTCCAACAAGCTGACGTAGGGACTTGGTCCCCGGTCCACGACGAGGTCATTCAAGACTTCGAACGTCTCCGCGGGACGGGTGGTAAAACACATGATTTCCCTGTCCTTGGGGCATTTGCCACTGTCGGGTAAGACCCCTCCTGACCAACCGCTCTCGAGCGCCTCCCAGCCACCCTTCTTGAGGTCTTTCATCATGATCTCGCCAGTCTCGCCCTTCTTAACCGCTTTCCTATACCTCCCTTTGTCGAAGACAGCGCGATATACGGTGCAGGTAAATCGCATACGAAGGTTCACTCGGATACCTGCATCAATGGCAGAGTCCACCACTGCTTGATGATCCGCAAAGTCAAAGTTTGTGAGGAAGCCTAGAGAACCCAAAGCAAACGGGAGGACAGGTGGAACAATGCGCTGGAATAGCCACGAAGTAAAGAGCACCGTTCCATCACCCCCCAGCTGCGAATCCGTTAGAATTGTGTGATGCGATGCCGTACGATCACTCACGGTGATAACAAAATCAAAGAGGTGCGGACTGCGAGTGCACATTTCGGTGGTCCAATACCGAAGCTGTCCTTCTTGTTGTGCATGGGAGTCGTCTTGAGACGCTAAAGATGACAGAGACGACAGCGAATTACTACTCGACGACTTCCTGCTGGGTAATGGCTCAAATAGCTCGGGATGGTCATGTTTGATACTGGCAGCATCGAACCTTCTAGACTGTCGTAGCTGGTAATCTACATAGCTGCACATGGATCAGGACATGACGAAGACCCATTAATGTGTGTTTCTCACACGATAAGGCCACGATGTCCATGACGTGGTTTGAGCATGAGGTAAAGCGCGAGCTCGCGAGTCAACTTGATGAGCCTGTTGTCTCGAGCCTTGGTGACGATGAGGACGCTTTGAATGTTTGCGCGTATCCGAGCACGGCCTATGCAAGATGAATATCGCGCACCACAGCGAGGACAGGACGATTTACCCAGCTGCTTGCTCATTTCTCTGACCCCAACGGCGGTCTCCGCAAGTTGCCTCGTCAAGCTACGACTGTGGGGGTCGTCATCCTCGCTACCCGATAAGATATGTGTGGCACCGTCCTTGCAGGAAATTCCTACGGGGGTTGGACCCGCTTGGCTGTCCCGATGTCGTGGCCTTTGCGACTGTTGGAGGGACCTGGCTACACCGACGTCGGTGCCGAGGACTTCGGTTTCCTTTGCGTGCACCCAGTCCCGAAGCGATGCACCCTTGTCGAGGTAGGAGTGCACGAAGCATGGCGATCCGTTGGGTAGACGAGAAGAGTCCATGGGTATCGAGTTGAAACTCGAGGGAGAGCTAGAAATGGAGACTGGCGTGATGCTGTTGTCACTGCCAGGCTGATGCGTAACAGTGTCGGCTATTGTCGGCGATATGGCGATGGCACCCCGCTTAGTATGACCAACCAAGTTGGCCGATGACCGCTGCTCGACCTCGGCGACATGGTTCCAGGTAATATTCGTTTGCAAACAAGGCAGAGCTGACATGGCCGACCGTTTGCTGCCCCGTCTTGACAGAGACGGCCGAATGATACTTGGGGTGGGTACCGACTCGTTCATGTCTGTGGCACAGTGGTTCGTATACGAGTTCGTCCGGGATATGGTCGGTGATGTGGGCGGAGTGCTGAACATTTCCAAATCATCTTCCAGCGTGGACATGGCTCACGATGCTTGATTCTGATAGGCTGGTGGGAGCGGAGGGAAGGTTTCCGAAAGCGACTGGGAGATTTGACACCGGGCGGCAGTTCTTTCAACACCTTTCCTTTCTTTAGGTGGGTCTCTCAGCTTTATACTTGACTCTCCCGTAAAACCCAGCCTGAAATGAGTCACCCAGGCAACGCGGAGTGTGGCTTTGGAAGTAAGCCAGTACGTGTTGAAACTGTATCTTGCTCGTGACCTGGATCAATCGGGTATCCTAGCCTCGCGATTTTTCACCACGATCATGCTCGGGCACCTTCACATGGACCGTTTCTCACGTAGGAGCACTTGATTTTGTGCTTCTCACACGGTCAACGTCAGAGGTGATATTCCCGCAGCGCCATGATTCCATTCCCTGAGGGGCGACAAGCCTTTCTGGGACGTATTTAACACTGCAGACTAGCCGTATGCAGTGCCTTCTTCGATCACAAGCGGTGAGCCGATTACGCTCAATGATCTCATAGTTCCGCATCGCAACATACCCTCAGCCCAGAACCCTTGTCAAAGGGTCTGCGCCCGCATTTTACTGTGCAGAATCGATGCAGTGGCAAAGGGACGCTGAGCTCACGATTTCCCTGCCATGTTACCTTTATACGTCTGGCTCACGGATGCAGCGCACGTCATCAAGGCCTATGCTATGCATACTCCTGATGGGACAAGGAATGATACCAGAGTTTGACGAACCTTTGCGCCGCCATGGTGTGGTCGCTTTCACACATGTGGTTGTATGTTGCTTCCTCCATACGAGATGTGACGCTTTTCAGAAGGTGGACTGCTGGTAAGCGACTAGCGGCGTATCGTGATCAATCAAATAAGTTGACACCACGATCCAGATACGTCGCCAACTAGCCAACACTCTCGATTTGATCTACACTCGCTTTTAATTTGATCCCTTCCCATTCCGCATCCACGTGCTATTTACGAAGCAGGTCGTCGTTATATTCAAACACACGCTATGTGATATAAGCCACAAATCATGCACCCCGACATTCTATCCCATTGCATTCAAGTCCGTGGTGTGCCCATCCCCGCATACAAGTTGATCGAAATAAACCAAGATAACTATTTTCTTCCTCAAAAGAACACCGTATCGCGCAACACGAATCTCTCGAGTTCCCTGTAGTCCGATCTATCTTTTGCGACTGCCCAAAGCCACGCATCCAACTCTCGAAGCGTGATGCGTTTGATCCACTTCTGACCATCAGGTAAACTCGTTTCATCTAGTTGACGTGCATATTCGACGATTTTCTCGCAAGCATCCACAGCAGCGGCGCGCAAAATATATGCCTGATCCAGAGTGAGCACAGGTCCTTCTTTGGGTGGTACCTTCTTCGGCTTTGTGCCTGGAGCCACGGCAACGCCTGTGACCGGTGTGTCCTTGGGAACCGCAAGAAGTGAGCTAACATTAGCATCGGTCGCGGCGCCGGGGAATATGCTCCGCAGTGCAGCATCTCTCGCCCGAGAAAGGTCCAGCACTCCCAGATGGATAAGTATAGAGGGAAGAACGTTGTCCGTGAATACTGGCACTTGTGCAGTGTTCGGTAGCGGGAACGGTGGTGGGGAAGACGATCCAAAGCGCAGAGTCACGCCGTGGATGAGAAAGAGTGCCTTCTTGAAACAGTATACAGCTATTTCCAAAGTCCACACGAGTAACATTAAGCACCGCTTTTGGTAACCAAGGTGAAGCACTGACGTCTTCCGTCCACAACTGCCATGTCCCGAAACGCAGGGAAAGCACATGCGAGCTGCGAGTTACAGTCGATCTAGACTGATCCAGTTTGAAATGCAGGAACTCACGTCTTTGAGGACGTCATCCACAGTCACACACACCCCTCCAGAGCGTTTTGATGTCAGGCTTCGCAGGACAAACGACCCCAAGTCTGGCAGTCCCGATTGCTCCAGTGTTTCTCCGGTCTCGTTCAGAGTGGTGCTGATCAGCTTGACTAGATCATATACAAGTCCGCCGAGTTCTCCAACGGTTACGCCTGGCAACGTTTCATGATGTCGCTCCACGTATATCTTGACAGACATGAGTTCTGCGATTCGCTGTGGCGTGACTGTTCTCATGCCCTTGGCCGAAAGCAAGTCGCCTTGACCGGTGGTGGAAGACAGGTACATGCTGAACACGAGCGCTCTTATGTTGTCCCATGCGCCGCGACCAGTTTGTTCGTGGAGAGGAACACGATAGCCCGAGGCGAAATTAAGGAGACAAAGCACGGAGAGAAAGTTTAACTCGGACAGGACCGAGGGAAATTTGAGTGGAAAATGGAGTCCATGATTGCCCGAGACACGTTTGAACGTATGAAGGATCGAGGGAGAAAACAACAGACGCTTGACAGCGTCGTCTGTCACCTGGGATTGGGACTTGGTAAGACGCCATGCTCCACGGGGGGGAACTAGAAAAGCAAATGACTAGTGTTGCAGAAATTATGGCATCGGTATATGGCAGCGAGACTAGCTCCATCGCATTCATGATTCGCAGAATGGAGTTGTGATACGCGTGAAGTAAGCCCTGGGGGTATCCATATCCACTCACCTGGATATTCTGAGCTTCTCGGAGCCTCCTGCAGGACTCTCTGATTGCATCAACATAGCTAATGGGAAGAGGTGGTGTAGCAGTCATGATATGGATGTGAATCGTGCACCACCCTTGGCAGTACCCGGATGATGAGGTCGATAAGATGACTTGAATCTTATCTTCTGCACGTGATCGCGGACACCCGCGGCGCACGTACTGGCTGGTGTCATAGGCACTGACCTGACAGACTGCTGGCTGCAAACCATCCAGCTGTTCGGCATGAACTTCTGGTCTCAATGCTTGAAAAGTTCCCGCGTCCTTTCTGCTTCTCGTCGCTTTCATGCGGGCGTTCCGTTCGCTAATGAAGGTTGTCCCATCCTTGAACGGAGTCGATAGGTTTAACTTGGCACTGATGTATCCTTCAGGGATCCGAGAACAGCTCCTGATGGGAGTGAAGCAAGCCATGAAGGTATGCACACGGTTTTTCCATTTCCAGGTCTCTCGTCGTGACTCCTGTTGGCATCGCATACGCGAGTAGAATAAAGACCAGCTGTCGTCCATGGCTTTGAGGGTACGCGTGCTTCCCGTGACTCTTCGTGGTATTTTGGACACTCACACCACACCGCGTACAGTCCGTGCTCTCCGAAGTGTACAACCTCGACAAATCTTCTGGTTCCAAAGTTTCGTCTTCTGCGATTGTCGGCGTCCTGCGCAAAGCGATCCTTCGGCGTGTTTGTCTTTACGCAATCTTGTCCCCGGGCACTGTTCACGTTATGTTCTCAGACCGAGTCTGCTGCCCAATTCCTGAAAGGCGAGCGACCTGTCCTTGCAGAAAAGGAAGCCCGCGAAGTGGAAATTATTTCTGCATTCTTACCACCTATGCTTTCAGAAGCAGAGATAGACACAGTACTTAAAGAGGTTATTTCGAGTTGCCCCGGGGACGGAAATCCGAAGAAGGCTCTCGGACTGGTATTCAAGTCATTCTATTTCAAGGTTGACAAATCGAATGTGGATCCAAACTTGGTAAAAAGTAGAGCTGAGGCGTTGTTGAATCTTTGAACCCATCAGTCACCTTTGTGTTTACGATCATACCCGTGTTCATACGAGACCCTTATAGAAATCCTACATATACCTCAAGTAACTCCCTATTTCTATGGGGGCGTCCCCGAACACGAACTAGCCGATGCTTCGGGTTTGGGGGGTACAGTAGTGACTGGGTGGGAACCTCCATTTGCTGTACAAGAAAATTTAGCGATGGGTGGTTGCGGGGTACAACAAACGTACACTGAGCATCGCTTGCCGTGACATCAGGAGGAAGCTCTGGTGCCATAGACGAAGGCGGTGGTAAAACGCTTCTCACCCTGACGAGGTCTTCTACACATCGGGTGATCGTATCCGACACGTCTTGCAAGATTCGTATTCGTTCGTCAATCGCCTCTCTCGTGTTTCTATCCAAGAGTGCTAGTTGGGCGTCTGTCACACAAATGTGATTCCGGTCGCATGACTGTGTGCTGGTAGCTTGTGAGCTGGAAGGGAGCGAGCTGGAGCCTGGCATTTGCACAGGCAAGGGTGCGGACGAAGATGAATGTGGATTAGGTGCTGTCGGTACACACAAGCTCTCTGTCGCTTGGCTACTATCCAGCGGTATCAGAGACGGAACTTTCCACGTTGACCTGTCATATGAGCTCGAAGCGACAGGTGCGGTTTCGGGGCGGGACGGGAAGCTAACGGAAGTAGAGTGCCCTCCTAGGCGCCTCAAGGCTGCTTGAGCGGCAGCTTCAACTGGTGTTTGCGAAGCATCTCGAGACTGTGCCTGTGATATGGGTACTTGGTTGACACTTCCACTGGTAGAAGGTTCCTGTGCCGCGGGTGTCCCTCCTTGATCAAGCCATCGTTGATCCACCTCCCATGGGCGCCATTCCTGATTAGGCCCAACGAACCCAGAAAATGGGGGTACGGGCCTCGAGGATTGGGACGGGTGTACTTGGTCATGAGGTGGCTGACCTTGGTATTGGATGTTGTACTGAATGACCACACCTGGCGTTGGGCCAGGAACCCAACCTTGGGTACCTGTATTCTGGGGCCCTTGGGCCTGAGGGTGTTGACCAGCAGCCGCCTGTGGTGGCTGAGCAGCGTTGCGCGCGAATCTCCCTAAAACCCGAGCAAGGGCATCAATTTCTGCTTGTTGCTGAGCACCGGCCTGATGAACACCAAATGGGTTTGGGGGTTGACGCGCTCCAGCTTGTGGTTGTGGCCGCGCAGCTTGGGCCTGGCGATGCTGATTCTGTGGGGGATTGTCAAGGACACTCTGTCGGCTAGGAAGCGTCGAATCAACAACTACCAATACCATTGATGCATCACGACTGAGCTTACCATGTTGGACAGCTTTGTTGACGCTCGAGCCACGATCGCAAGCAATAAAAATGAAAGATGTGCCCACAAGGGAGCTTTTTCGGCGACATATTCGGTCCATCGGGAGAAGGTTGTGTCTCTGATTGGTCCCCTCCAGGTCTTCCTTGATAGTACATCTCCTCACGACAAATGATGCAGGTGCGATCCGTCATGGCTGACATCTCCTGCTCGGTTGCGTCCGGATATCTTTCGTCCATATTGCGCGTGGCTGCGCGGTAGCGGATCAACGCGCGAAGCCTCGTAACAAATGAGCGTCCAGTGAGGTATACATCCCTGATAATGTTTAATGGCAACCCGTACATTGCCACGATAAACAAGAAGAATAGAAGATACGTTATGAGCTTGAGGAAGTCTGATTCAATCAATAGAAGTTGAGAGAGCGAGCGCAGTGCGCAAAAGTTTGACATACCAGTCGCCAGCTCAACGTAGAATATCCACATGCTTTTGTTCTGCCAAGGAGGGGCATTTTCTCCACCTCTTTGTTGCGCGCGGCGAAGATCAATGACACAGATCAGATACTTAGCTATCACATTCATAGCAGTAGCCATGAGGATAGCATACTGTGGGATTTATTGACAAGAGATTCGATGCAAGAGTGTGCATGCCTACTTCGTTTGCGAACATCATCATCCCACCGACGCCATTCTTGGTAGTGCTGTCGACAGCGAACGCGAACATAAATAAATCAATGAACCAAAGAATAGTGAACAAGGTTGTCATGCGAATATGAAATAATATTGGTGGTCCAGGATATGGGCGTTGATCCATCTGCCACAAACAGTCGTCTGGGAATTGACTCAAATGAGAAAGGGGCGAATGACGCACCCATTCGATGCGGTCGGAAGCCAGCCAGTGAAAAGACTTGATGAGGAGCAGGAACCCGAACATGAGAAGGAACGGGATATCGAAATCATCTCGGAAAATAGTGAACGCGAGGAGGGATTCGGTCACAAAGAACCAGAGACGGTCATAAAGTCGCTGAATTGATCATCAGAGACGTCAATTTTAATTTTCTGCATGACGTGGCGGCACACCTCAACTTCCTGCGGCCGGAGAGAACCAAAGAACAGACGCCGGGTACATTGAGCAAGTAGCAGCGCCACCAAGAGCCCGAAATTGGCGAGGATCTAACGGAGGTCGGGATGGGAGCTGTTGTACGCTGTAAGTGTGAAGACTGACCAAAACACTCCGATTGCTCTTGGAGAGGTAGATAGCGAGAGAGTAGAAATTGCTATGCCTTCTGAGAGCACTAACGATCGTGGCAGAGACGGCAATGGAGGATATTGCAGCATAAAGGAGGACCTTGTGCGAGCTCAGAGAAGCAAATAACCTGTTTTCTCTTGCCCGGAGCGCATCCGTCCATGGCATGGCGGGTCGTTGGAGCGTTGAATGAGTCTGGCTAACTTTGTAGAGTCGACGTGTCCATTAACGCATTTCTCACGCTTATACCCGGATTTAGCCCCTGTCTGGTTTCTGTCTTCCTTTGACTATAAAGTCACCTTCATCGCCGCTCTCTTCTATCACCCATACCAGTAACATGTCAGAGTTACGCCGACGGAATGTCGCAGACTCCACACCCCAAACAAACAGCGATGCGACGCAGAGCAATCCCCAGGGTGCTTTCGTTCCTCTCAAGCGTGTTGTAGTTCTCATTTTCTCGTCTCTCGCAATCTCTGCACTTTTGTGGTATCACTTACAGGCGCCACCAGCTTCTATCGACTGCTACGCTGTTTGTTCGCGTTCTGGTGAAAGTGTATATACCGTCGACGATAACAATCCCGTTGTTCAATGTTTGGTCGTTCAGAACGAGTTCATTGTTGATACTGGCTCTCTAGGTACTCTCTAGCACATGTTCCTATATTTGAACGAGCTGACGCTATTCCAGACAACGTCTCCGCTCGTTGGCGTGTTGCCAATCCTTCTGGATCGACCCTCCGAATTCGATACATCGACGACGAATCGATCGTGGTGCCCGGATTGAGTGGTCAGTCCGGTACTACTGGAGACCACGCTCGAAATAAGCTTGTCGTATAGACTCTCATGCGCACATACTAGAGTATGGCGCCAATCAACAACTTCCTTTAGAAGGTGCTAGGTCCATCAATGGTACGCACTCATTGTCAAGTGCTAGTGTGCTTCACATTTCCTTCCCAGAAACGGTTGCTCTCGTCAGAGGTTATATCATGGAACATCTAGATGTTTACCACAATAAATCCATGTACGTAGAAGGTTGGGGATGGGACCACACTTCCTGGCTGAAAGAAGAATGGCCTACTGCGGTACGTACCATTGGATGTTAATGTCTACAAGTACTACATTCCTGCGGTTCCGAAAGGACGCCCTCGATGAGGATCCCGTCGTCCGTGGGCGACCGGTAGTACTCCAAAGCAAGGATGGTCATGCGTTATGGGTATCCAAGATGGT
Organism: Tylopilus balloui; assembly: GCA_038089995.1. Lineage (NCBI taxonomy): Eukaryota > Fungi > Basidiomycota > Agaricomycetes > Boletales > Boletaceae > Tylopilus > Tylopilus balloui. Next base: position 65,123 of record JBBPLW010000046.1, on the reverse strand, counting down.
GCTTCAACGGAGTGGTCTTTTACCAAGAGACGTGGAAGGAGGCGTCGTGGTTCGCGATGGATTTGGAAATCCCACTGGTTTGTCGGATCTGCTAACATGTCCGCGATGCCTTGCCTCACGCTTCACAAGGTGTATTGCTGGATAACGCACAACAGTTGGTGAACAGACCGATTCCGACAGAAGGCGACCTTCGCAAGCGTTTTGCAATAGCTGCAAAGAACGCCTTGTCTTTGGGTTTGACGTCTATACACGACGCTGGGCTCCGACCTGTGTCACTCGTATTCTTCAAGAAGTAAGATTACAATACCATTTAACTAACTGGAAGCTCAACCTCGCATTCAAAGACAGGCAGCCGAGGGTTTACTTCCCGTAAGTGGGAGGTCAGCTTCCCATTTATCTTGATGTTACTTTCCAATCAGATCCGGATTTATGGAATGCGTCACTTTGATGAGGTCGGCCCTTACTGGGGAAATATCTCACTACCCATCATAAATGCAGGGCGTGGCCGACTGAATGCCAGAAGCGTCAAAATATTCGCGGATGGTGAGAAGCCATTTCTACGTGGCAATACGTCCGTCGATGTCACTTGGCTGTACAGGTGCTTTGAGATCTGGTGGGGCGGCAGTAAGTAACGCACACAGAAGCATTTACTAAGTGTTTTTTACCGACGGCTGAACCCTAGCTGTATGAACCTTATCATGACAATCCTGGAACGAAGGGATTTATGCGTTTAGATGAGCAAGTATTACGTGTGGTCATCCCTCGGTTTCTGAAAGACGGATGGCAAGTCGTAAGTCTCTCCTTGAGCTTTGTGTGTATACGACATATTCATCTGTATCATCAGAATGTCCATGCTATAGGCGACTATGCGAATAGTGTAGTCTTAGATATCTTTGAGGCTGCTCTCAAGGATGTCAACGTGTTAGCACTGAGACCTCGTCTCGAGCATGCTCAGATACTAAAAGAGAAAGACATGATCCGTGTAGGCAAGCTTGGTGGTAGGTCAACATCGTGTCAACTCTAGATCATAACTAAATAGCGTCCCTGCGTTGCAGTAATTGCAAGCGTGCAACCTACTCATGCGTACGTCACGTCCTACATTCTCTTTTCCCCATGACATGACCCGAACCATTTGATGTACAGCATCAGTGATATGTGGTATGCTGAGGACCGTCTCGTGCGTATGAAGCATGGCCGTTAAGGTGTTAATCCTTATTAACTGCAATCACCACAGGGACCTGAGCGAGTAAAAGGTTTATACGCCTTCCGCACTCTTTTGGATCATGGCGCCCGGCTTGCTCTCGGCTCTGACTTTCCAGTGGAGGACATGAACCCACTATTTAGTTTCTACGCAGCTATAACAAGGTTATCTCTCGAAGGTGCTTCTCCTAAAGGACCTTCCGGTTGGTGAGTGGCAGCACCGAATAGAAAAATACGCACACACAGGATTTTACGGACGCTCAGGTTCCCCGAGCAATGTTTGAGTCGTGTACAAGCTTTACGAGGTGAGTGCTTTGGGTATCTCTTACCTACTACGTCGTCTCACAGCCAGAGTTGATAGGTATGACCATTGACCCCGCGTACGCATCATTCACGGAGGACACGCTTGGATCAATAACCCCGGGGAAGCGTGCAGACTTCATCGTTTTCTCCCAAGATATCATGACAGTTCCGGCGGACCAAATCCTTAAAACGCGAGTACTGGCGACTTTCATCGACGGGCAGCTCGTGTACGGCAGTCTGTGATGGCAGGTCTTACAGGTGATCATTGCATCGCCATCATGATTTCTTATGACGATTGGAGAGCTGCATGTATACTCCTTGCTGCTATTTAGTTACCTTGCTTGTGGGGTGCTGTGTGACCACTTCGGCAATGGCCGTGCCCAGCGCCACAGACGCGTTTCATTCTCCGAGTCGCGACGTCCTCTTGACGCCTGCGAGATTTCGAAGTGTTAGACTTCCACTCCACAGCTACGATGCCCTCGTTTCAGTCCCCTGTCGTCGGGGAGAAACGAAAACAACCAGAAGATATAGACAGCCGGAAGAGACTCGCACTAGACGGTCCCAGTGGTCGCAGCGCAGCTCAGTGTGATAGCGGAAACATCAGGGAAGAGTACTGGATGACACAGTGGTGTGTTCATTTCCGACATCATTAATGACGGGCTATAACGTCTGCCTGATCCCATGGTTAACAGGCGGATACCTCAGTACAAGAAACATAAGACTTGGGATGGTGACGCAGTCCTCGTGCTGAATGGTGCAAAAGGGACCATGTACGATCTAGAAGGCAAATTGTATGCGGCTTTATTCCATAACTACATGTGACTGAACGTGTCCCTGCCTAGCATCGGTGCCGGCTCTCTGAACACCCCCAGAGCGGAGGAAGGCGGAGAATATGTATTTGGTGGAAAGGAGATTGGGATTGACCACGAAATTTCAAGAGCAGACTACCTGTCTGGGAAATGTTTTGGTCGTGGCTCCAAGCCGACCTCGAGCGCCGCAACACTTTCCACGTCAACTTTCCAGAAGCAGTTTATTCCGTCGAAACCTTCGAATCTTGCTACACCTTATAAGACACCCACGAGGAAGGTGGTAGACCTACAACCTGTAAATTTGCTCTCCGGTCAGGCAAGTACGACCGCACAGGAACCTCGAGGATCGAAGTCATACTGGACGGCAAATTGGTACGCATTTAAACATATTTGGATGACCGCGTCAGCAACAGCAATCTAGGCGCAGGCCTCAAGCCAGAAAACACAAGACGTGGGATGGTGACGCGTTTGTCCAGCAGGTCGGAAACCGGTTAACTGTAATTTCTGAGCAGGGTAAAATGTTCGGAATTTACTTTCCGCGGTTTCCTGTACTGAGGAGATACCTGGAACCACAGAATTGGTCGTAAAGATTGGAATGGCCCCCCCCTCCAGGGTGGATATCGATTCTATGCCGGAAAGAGGGAAATTTCGCTAGATTCACCCGTCTCGCCTTCGCAGTTGCCAACGACTACTGGTGTCGAAGAGGAAACAAGTGATCCCGAAGAGGTTAGTTGGGACAAATCGCCGTCAACCTCTGTAGTCACCCTGCAACAGGACTATCTATCGAGGAAGGAAAACATTCCCCAGGTGGCAATTCCTAAAAGTTTTGTCCCGTCAGCATCTTTCTACGGTGAACTTCCTAAGAAGCGATTCAATGGTCCCTTGTAAGTGTTCTGCACTACTAAGGAGTCGTTTTAACGCTGTTCTAGACACGATCCGGACGCTAATGGCGCAGTGGTAATGAAGGCGCCAACTAAAGAACACGCAGAGAAGTTCAACAAAAAGTACCATGATCTGCTCGATGCATTTATCGGAGCTAATGTGTCTGCCTAGAGGCCTACCTATCGTTCCAGTTGTCCTTGACCCTATTGTTGCAAAGCATCTACGACCTCACCAGATTGAAGGTTGCTTTTCTTTCGGAAAAGGGGGTAATAATGATACTGATTTTTAGGTGTCTGCTTCTTATACGAGTGCATCATGGGTCTACGGAAGCATGAGGGTCGGGGTTGCATTCTTGCAGATGAGATGTCAGTCACATTTTGTCATGGCCCTTAAAAACTTTAACTTTGACTATTCAGGGGGCTCGGGAAGACGTTACAAGCATGTACCCTGCTCCTTGTAATTTGTTGTGACTGACTAGAGATAGACCATTGCATTAATTTGGACCCTCCTTAGTAAGGCAGTACCTACTTCCTTTCCTGCAATCTGATCATGGCATAGAACAAAATCCATATGGAGGTGAAGTGGGTGTCATTGGAAAGGCATTGATTGTTTGCCCAGTTTCACTCATTAACGTGAGCTTAGGGAATAGAAGCCAATAACATAGACTAAACTCGATTTCAGAATTGGCGCGCCGAGTTCCGCAAGTGGTAAGTCTGAGATGGGTAAGGCCGCTCCTACGCGACTACCTCTGTAATTTAGGTTGGGTCGCGACCGCATCGGCGTCTTGGCCGGTGACAAAGATAAATCCCAAATCAAGCAGTTCTTGAACTCGTACGCAAAATATACCTTGTACGGTCCCTTGCATCCTTATGTTGTTTTCAAGGCGAACCCACCAGGTCCTCGTGATTGGCTACGAGAAGCTGAGGAGCGTCATGTGAGATAAGTATTTGCCCCTTATCTCATATGCTAAACAATTCGGTAGAAATGACCTCACATATTGCAAGTGAGTGATATGTTCATCTTCCTCTAGATATATCTGAAGTCTTTTTTGATTCAGTCCTCCGATTGGCCTAATTATCTGCGATGAAGGTTTGTCAAACTACTCCTTGTGAGTCCCCTTTTTGTAACCCAAAACGCAACAGGACATAGATTAAAGTCTGCAAATAACAAGACATCTACGATGTTCAAAGTACTTCGTACACCTAGGAGAATAATCCTCTCTGGAACTCCTATCCAGAATGACTTGAGCGAGTTTCACGCGATGGTAAGCTTCTTCCGGCAGGATACCTGTTTTCACCGCATGCGTACAGACGTAATTCATAGGCTGATTTTTGTAACCCTGGTCTACTTGGTAACTTTTGCACTTTACCCATACTGTTGGGTTGATTCACCCTGAGCCAGATGATTACACTACATTTCGACGGGTGTACGAGGTTCCCATCCTGAAGAGCAGAGCCCCTGATAGGACTGCAAAGGAACTCGAAATTGGAGAAACACGGTCGGCTCAGGTATGTTTACCCCAGTGTGTTTACTTGACTGGTTTTACGTGATGTAAATAGCTATCCGTTATCGCAAAGAGTTTCGTGCTGCGACGTGAGGCGGCAATCCTGAAAAATTATCTGCCACCCAAATGTCAGTCCTCGTCTACCTCATTTAACGTTTTGTTGGATGGCATCGTAGATGAGTATGTCGTGTTTGTGACTCCATCGAAGTTGCAGCTCTCCATGTTTGCCACAATCCTGAAGCCGGAGAAGCTGGACACCCTAATTGAAGGATCGACTGCCGAGTCTCTCGCTCTTATTGGAACGCTGACAAAAGTCAGCAATACCCCGGTCCTACTGAAAGCTCAACTTGATAAAGCCAGAATGTCCAAAGAGGAGCACAAGATACGTCCAGGCATCACGGAGGCGGTGAAGCTTCTTCCAGAGCGAGCCCAGATTGAGGACTTCTCTCTTAGTGGTATGCTTATCCTGACTTCGCACAATACGGGGTGATGACACGCATTGAAGGCAAGCTGACCACACTAGCAAGCCTTCTTAAAACACTTCGACAGGTACACCAGATTGATGATGTATACTTATCCGGAAACTAAGGACTATGCAGCACACGGAAGAGAAATGCATTTTAGTGTCTCACTTCACATCCACTCTTAATATTCTTGAAGCTTTCTGCAAGAAACAATCTTATACCTACTTGCGCTTAGACGGGTATGTACAAAGAAATTTCCAGTTGAAACCTGATAACACGTGATTCTAGACAGACCCCAGCTGGGAAAAGACAAGAGTATGTGAATACCTTCAACAAGTCTTCACAACGAAGCTACTGTCTGTTCCCTTTGCTGCCAAGCGGTATTGCCTTCTGACATGATCCACAGTTCTGTTTTTGCTAAGTTCCAAGGCTGGTGGTGTAGGACTCAATCTTATTGGTGCCTCACGACTGTGCCTGATAGATTCTGACTGGAATCCAAGGTATGTTAGATCTTCCATAGTTTTTGAGCATCTCTCACTTTCTTTTCAGTCATGACCTACAATCTATGGCACGAATACATCGGTCCGCTGGTTCGAGCCTTACTCCCTTCTCTGTTACTCAATCAATAATACAGTGATGGCCAAAGACGACCGGTTTTCATATACCGATTCTTGACAGCTGGGACCATTGACGGTAAGTATGGTCGTTGTTTCCTTACCGGGTCTCACAGTGTATTGTACAGAGAAGATCTTCCAACGACAGGTTACCAAGATTGGGTTGAGCAATTGTCAGTGGTCTCATCCCTCCGTTTGAGTCTTTACTGATCTTGTCCCTCTAGCCCTCATGGGAAATGTAAGGCAAATGCTCTTGGCCATCAAGCATACTAAACCTTCGCTTAGGGGACCGCCGGATCCAAAGCGGACTCATTCACGCGGAGAGATGTGAGTTATTCCTGATCAACTGAGTAATGAATTCAATGTCAAGTTTAGCTTCGTGACATTTTCCGCATTCAACCCGATACCCCTTGCAATACCCACGACCTCCTGGGCTGTGAATGTGGTGGTCGGGGACTGTCAAGCACCCACCGCATAGATGCCAGTATCAAACCGGAAGAAGTAGAGGATGACGACTGCTCTGAACAAGGATTTATCAACGCGTCTCAGCTTGACCCAGTCCAAATTGACAAGGCGAGGAAGGCGGTAACTAAATTCCCTTGTGTGACTGATAAAAAGTTGGTATTGACCCAACCTCCAGGAACTTCGAAAGAAGAGAGTTGAGCTTGCCGCGCTTGGGGAGTGGACTCACATCAATTGTCTGCGACACGACACTGGATACGACGTTCACGACGAAATCCTGCGACGACTTCTTTACTTCGCGAATGACGACAAGGAACAAGTTGAGCCAGTTAAGCCACAATCTAGACTGGAATCATTATTGGCCTCCGTTGACCTCGAGAACGTCGTGGCAATGGATGAAAAGCTACCGACATTATCTGTACGGGATGTCCCAGGGGGAACAGTGTCCTTTTTATTTGAAAGGATCTCGACGATCAGTCTGGACGACGTAGGCAACAAGGCCGGTCAATCAGCTTGAAGCCTCACGTCGAACCCCTTAGAATGTATATTATGTTGCTGCATCGCGTCAACTAGCTTCGTAGCTGTTACATGGATGGATGACTAGTTTGTTAGATAGCTCGATAGACGTCATATATGTGTACTCCGACGGGCGTGCGGCGACATGAAGACATGCCGGCGCAACGGTTTGATGAAGGCCATGTCTTCGTCAACTGCTGTGATTTTTAGCAGGAGCGCTGCTACCTCGTCCTCGTTGAGTCCATACTCGCGAAGTTTTTGCGCCCTGACCTTGATGGAATCTAAGCGAGGATAAAAGCCCACGAAGTCCAACAACTTCTGGAACAACTCCGTTATCCAGCTAACCTTCTCTTGCGTGAAACCTATTCCGCGACCATGGGCAATCAGCAGGTCCTGGACCGCCTGCCTGGAGGCGTAATACCGGTCGCCGAACTCTCGCTTTGCGGTGATGCAAGCGTGACCGACGGTGTGGATGTTACATTCCGTGAAATAAGATTGGTTATATAGCCACCAGTCTTCCATATTTTCTTCGTGCTCGAGATGCGTGATGACAATGGCAATGGGAACTTTCTTGTGGCAGAGAAAGTCGTGGAAAAGTATGTAATTTTGTTGCATGCTGGCGGTGATTCTTCCCCTTCGTATACAAAACACCAGCAAGTTGATACCCCCGGTGTCAGACAAGTACCGGACGAGACAATATGCCTTGTTGATGGCGCCGATCAAGCAATCGGGATCCCTGAGCGACTGGGGTTCGTTCAAGCCGACGGTGTCGAATATGCAAAAATCCTGTCCTTGGATCGTGACGTCGTAAGGTCGAGCGTCCAAGGTGCAACCTGTGGCGCCGGATGAAGTCCTTGCTACGTCGGCATCCAGGATGAGGTTGACAAGCGAGCTTTTGCCGGCGCCCGTTTCTCCGAAGAGCACCACGTTGGATCGGTGCTGGATCGGTCGAGGCTCGCTGGTCAGCGGCATGGGTGGAGTCTGACGGAATCCGTTTAGTCCTCGTCGTCACAGGATCGTGGACGAATTCCGACCTTGTCTGTCTTCAATAAAGGGTCTTCTTCATCTCCAGCACGCACGCTTGCAGGGAGCGTACGAGCATGCCTCACCATGGTCATATGAAAGGTGGATGCAACGCGAGTGCGATGTCAAGAACGGGTCGTGGGAGGTAATGGCGAGGGTATCTGAAGCGGGAACTGCAGCGGGGTGGGTTGAATAAGTTGGACGTCCAGCCCGGATGAAATATCTGCCCTTATCTAGATGATAACGCAGGTAAGGCATTCCCGTGAGGCTGCTCAGGTCGATCGATCTGACCACATCATCACTCGTAGGTGACGGATGAAGTGATTATTTCTCCCAGAGCCTCGCTGATGTCGGGAGGTGGAAGTGCACGTACCGATCTGTGGTACGAATCATGTCGGCTCCAGCATTTCAGTAATTAACCAGACACGTGTGCGGTTCATGGGCACCCCTTTTCCGGAGTTCACGTCCCCATGAGTAAGCCGTGGATGTGTGGCACGAGCAAAGTCGAGATGGTGAATATAGGAAGCGAGACGGGAGGTGTACACAACTTACATGTGGCTACTGAATAGTACATCGCGATGTCTTCAGCTGGGTATTCTCCCGATCACTCTGCTCCACCCTGCGAACCACGACTTCCGCATCGCCCTGACTCATCCCACAACGTGACACCAACATGCGTACCATTTGCTTGCTGCTGTGGACGTGCCGAGCATAGACCAACCGTCTGAGATAGATCGAGAAGTTGGTGAACCACGTCCGAGTTTCAACTTGAACATTGTAAGCGTGCTGCGTAGCACACTTGACAAGAAGATCCGAGATTACTGTCTTGGACTCTTCGTATTTGTCCGCATACATGTTTCCATAACCTGGCGTACAGGCGACGCACGCATGCGCTATGACATGGATGCCGAATCTGGTGAACTCGTGTGAGTTCCGCTGCCACCATTGCTCCATCGGTGTCTCAGACTCCAGGTTTGTGATGACGAGTGCGACCGGGACCAGGCGACAGCAGAGGAATTCGTAGAAGAGTCTGTAGTTATGTTGGGTGGTTGCGGTGATCCTTCCGCCGCGAACGCAGAACACGAGTAGGTGAACACCGCCGGCATCGTTCAAGGCAGTTATCAACTGGTGAGCCTTCTCGATTGCGGCGAGATAATTCTCAGCGCCAAGTTGAGGCTCGTTCAAGCCCACGGTATCATAAATACGGAGGTGGTAATCCCCGACGTCGGTCTCGTATAGTGTGGAATCCAGGGTACAGCCGTCGGTTCCATAAGATGTCGCAGCGACCTTCTGACCCACGATGAGGTTAACGAGTGAGCTTTTTCCGGAGCCGGTTTCTCCGAATATGACGATGTTTTGAGCGACATCGCGGGAAGGCATGGAGTACTGGGCACAAGTTCGTCAGCAGTGGTTCGGAATCCTGAATTACTCTAAGCTTGTGAATACCTGGGATCTGTTCGAAAGGAAACTAGCTGGTATTAGGATACTGCGTCGAGCACCTTGGGGAAATTATCTTGGAAAACTTTGCAAGGCTTCGCCCTTGCTACCTGCCACGATCTGCACGAGTATTCCTCATGTGTGAACTGGAGAGGCGGGCCCAGGGTCAAGGGGTTGGAGCGGTGGTGGTATCTTGGGACCGCTCCAGCTAGGAATGGATGCGCACATTGAAATTACATATTCTAATAGCGGCGTTAACTTTCCCCATCGAAGGTGTGTGAGTCGAAGTGGGCCTTAGCGGAACGCTCGTCGAATCTGGAACACCCTGGCAGTGTCGTCTCGATGGAAGTCGCACTGACATGCCCCGGCCTCGTTGGACCATACCCGGCGTCTGGCCCGAGAAGGACTTGTACCACACGGACTTGCACCATACGGACTTGCAGCAGATAACAACTTTGTTACTGCCTAGCAGATGACTGCAAACATCATAACGAACAGGATTAGCGAACAGAACCTTCTTGCTACGAGTAATGGGGCATCCTCGCCAGTGAGTTGTCATTTTCAGCAGGATTATTGACGGCCATATCATTTGCCAACATCCAAGGGCGTTGTCATTCAACTGGATGATCAACCTGGTCTAGCACTACAAGAACCACAGACTGTAGGCAATTAGAACACGTTACACTTGCCAGTCGTTGACGTTTTACAGGACAATCGACGCCGTCTCGATGGGTTGACTATCCCAGAAACTTTCATCCGCGTCCCTGAGTCCTCGAGTTCTTGTGCGCCGAGTCTCTGCGAGTCAGCATTGTCTACTCACAACCCAGACGTAAGTGCTACGTGCATTGACAGTCGCTTGGCTGACTTGTCTCTGAAAAAAACGAAGCCTGCATTGCTTCGAGCTCGAAATGTCATCGTATTTGGCGAAAGCGGCGTCGGAAAATCGTCGGTCATCAATATGATCGCAGGAAAGCACATCACGCAGACTTCGAATGACGCTGTCGGATGCACATTTCGGTGTCAGTGCTATCAGGTCCTCCTTGACGGTCTCAATGTGAATCTCTGGGACACCATGGGGCTGAACGAAGGCACGGAAGGGACAGTGCCAGCCAAACAAGCCGAAAGAAATCTCAAGGCCTTCCTCCGCCAAATAACTCGATGGAACGGTGTCGACCTGCTTCTGTACTGCGTCCGCGGTACCAGGGTCAGGCAGGCGCTGCTCCGGAATTACAATATCTTCTACGCCGCGGTATGTCGTAAGAAAGTACCAGTTGCTTTGGTCGTCACCGGACTAGAGAACTACGAAGGAGACATGGAGTTGTGGTGGACCGAACATGAAAAAGACTTGATCAAGCATGGCATGCGGTTCGATGCCCACGTGTGCGTCACCACGATTCATAGCGACCACCCCGCCATCCAAGACCGACTGAAGCAGTCTCGGGAAGCACTTCGTAATCTCGTGCAATTAAAGTTCGACGCTGCGACTTGGAAAGCAGACGAAGACTTGCTGATGTCCGTTTCATTTCCTGATGCCCGTGCTCTACTCCGGGCGACGGAGAAAAGAGTGGCACCAGTAGTCATGATCTGTGATGCCACAGAGGAAGGGAATCGGATCCATCTCTTCCCATCTGGAGCTGGATCTCGGGCAACCTGCGTCAGCGACCAAAAATACAAATGCCTCTATGTCGATGTCCGGGAGGTACTTTTTGGCGATTCAAAACTTTACGCTGAGAGGGTGCAGCGACCGGATCTTCTGATATTTTACGCTAACGCGGACTCCGGGCTGGATCAGACGTGGACCGCTCTTGAGCAGTTCCACATATCGTTTGGTGGAGAGACGTGTCCAATTATCATCGTTTTTGCAGGACTCGATAGCCACGAGGCCGCAGTCAAGATGTGGAAACTTTTGTCGTCCTCGCACCGTGGGCAAGTAATTGCCAATCCGACCTACTATCCCGGTCCTGATTGTCCAAAGGAGATGGCAGAAAGAGCGGACGAAGACTTGGCTGCGCTCGTTGAGGAGAAGTGCCTGATAAATTTTGAGGAAAAGCCCACGAGGACCCAAAAGTTCTGTAGATCACATAGCAGGTTTTTCTTTACTGGGCGTCGTTAGTGGTACTTAGTTCAGCCATGTAAATTTCTCGAGTTATCTGCGCTTAGTTCGGGGCCTATTGACGATGGTTTACAGGCTTAGATGCCTTCTTGGATGTTTTCTCACCACCTGCTCAGTCCAAACACACGAAATTGACTGCGTTTCTGGAACGACGCGTTACACAAAATCTGTTGCCATGATTCAATATTACTCGATAGGTAGAGCCTGAGCTCAGGGTGAAAAACGTTTGCAAGAATGTAGTCAAGTCTGGGAACTCTGACCGCCTCGATCCAAAGGTGACCGCGAACTTGAACTTCAAGGGTCCCCGTGCCTCTGCTTTGTGTCACCTTTCCCTGACTCCGTCCGATGTTCTGCCATGTCTGGAACGTGACGAGGAGGTTGACCTCTGCGATCTTTGTTCCCCTTTGGTGGCCGGATATCCTCCCACCCGTCAGTCAGTGGCTCATCCTCGGCATCGTCCTGCTGGGTCGGCGCAGTATGGTATCCAGACAAATTATCATCGGTACCGTGAACGTTTTCCTCGTGCGCACCGGGTTTCGCCCTGTCATCCTCACTTTCGTTCTTGTCCCCAACACCTGGTTGAGACCTATCTTCACCTTCCGTCTCCCCCACCGGCTTGTCCGGTCCCCTGTTCGTCGTCTCTTCTGACCCCATCTGCCCGCCCGAACCCTGAGTTGGGGGTCCATCGTTCCCGCTCTCCACTGGGCGCTCGCTATCCTCCCTCTCCGGATGGCCGTCACGATACCCAACCCTGGCTTTGTCCTGCTGGTCCTCCGGAGCTTGGCCAACCAGCACTGTCAGGTCTTCCTTCCCACCCTCGCTCTTGCCCCTCTCATCCGGCCTGTCGTTACGATGCCCATCCTTGTTCCCATCTTCCGTCTTCACGTCATTTTTCTCCATCATTTCTACAATCCTCCCCGCTGTGACCGGGTCCAGTTTACAACGTTGTGTTAATACGCGCATAATGTTCTTCTTTCCTGGGGCCTTCTGCTTTTTGATGAGGCTCCGCATCAAGTTCCCAACCCTCGCGAACCAAGTGAACGTTTCCAGTGAGAACGCGTCGTTTTTGAGGGCGCAGGTTTTCAACAGCTCGCGAATCTTCCTTTGCGACTCCGTATACTTGAAGTGTTCTTCGGGAGTATCATCCCTGACTGCCGTAACACAAGCATGACCGTCACTCTTGATGCCGTAGTGTGTTATATAGGTTTCGTTTCTCTTCCACCAGTTCTCCATTTCCACTTCCCTCTCCAAGCCGGTAAAAACGAGCGCAACGGGAACCTTTTTGCTGCAGAGACATTCACAGAACAATCGATAGTTGCTCTGTGTAGTCGCCGTTATTCTCCCCCCGCGCATGCAGAACAGCAAAAGGTGGATGCCGCCAGCGTCACCAAGATTGACGATAAGTTCGTACGCCTTTTCGATAGCCTTCAGGTAGCCATTGACTCCCATTTGGGGCTCCTCGAGACCGATGGTATCAAATATGGCAAAGTCCATGTTGTCGAAGGAGATATCATAGCGAGTGGATTGCATTGTGCAACCATTGACGTCCGATGAAACACCCGCAACGTCTCGCTGCGCGATAAGGTTGATTACGGAGCTTTTCCCGACACCAGTTTCACCGAAAAGTACGACGTTGATGGTGGGAGGCCCTTTTGGGAGAGGTGGATGCTTGGGAGTCGTTATTTCTATGGAATACTCGTTAGATCCACCTGATCATAATCGTTCGCTCGGACATTACGAGCCCAATCGTTACCTTTGACGTCGGCGTTAAAAGTAGTTGTGTTGGAACGGGAATTGCTTTTCGAGGTGTCCCGTTGGGATCCCCAGCGAGGCAAAGGCGGGTGATTCCTCAATTTATTGGTATGCTTCATCTAGAGGGTAAGAAACAGAGGCGGCGAAAATCAGCGGTGACCACAATAAATTCTGCGAATCAGACTATACCGCTCCGAAGAATTGGTCTTTGATGAATCTTAAGTCGTCGTCAAGGCAAAGAGGGAGAGAACCCCGATTTCTGTAGAGTTGGATGGTGGAGGGTTGGAGCAAGAGGGTGGTCGAAGGGTTGCAGAACCATTCAGCGAGCGCTGCCTCATGGCCGGCCATGCGGCTTCGTAGCACACCGATCATGGAGTGGGCCTCCAGGCTGGTCACGCCCAAACACATCATTTCAGCAGGGCCAAATCGCAAGGATGCCCTCGGACCGTTTGATGTCCACGGACGCCCGTAATCGTCCTCGGGACGCCAAAGCTTGAGAACTGTATCTTTATTGTGGAATCAGCGCAGGGTAGGGTCGGGTAAATTTTACCAGATGAGTCTTGCAACGTGTCATTC
>JBBPLW010000046.1:0-51369 GCA_038089995.1 Tylopilus balloui | reverse complement strand
TTTGATGTCCACGGACGCCCGTAATCGTCCTCGGGACGCCAAAGCTTGAGAACTGTATCTTTATTGTGGAATCAGCGCAGGGTAGGGTCGGGTAAATTTTACCAGATGAGTCTTGCAACGTGTCATTCAGCCGCCCGGCGACCGTGACGGATTCAGGTCTGCAGTAGATGAACGCCTCGTGGGGCAAGCGAGGCCTTGAACAACCCAACTTTGGAAACGCATGTTTCATTGTGCCAGCGAAACCGTTTTTCCTGCGGCGCTGAGAGAGGCAAATCTGTAAGACCGGCTCTCTAAGTAGATTCCCCAACTTCGTAGCGCGGTTCGACGATGGCGATACGTCTCTCAAGATCCCATCGGTGGCATTGCCATCAACACGCTGTCGCACTTTCACTTTGGACCCTGTTCCAAACAGTTTCTTGCCAGCGTGTCAGTAGTAAACGAGGACTGTGACGCTGAATTTCAGTGATTTTGCTTATCGATAGACCGCGCGATGTCCATAGAACAGGGCAGCGGAGTTTCTTAGCAAAGCCAAGTTCGCATACTCGGCAGACTGCGAGGAGGCTTGAAAGTTGAGCCCATCTTCCAGGAGGAGCGTTTATGACATTACCCTTTCTTGGGCTTGTCCTCCAATCAGAGCTCTCAAAGGTCGAAAAGAAGAGCCCCATGAAAGTTTTTTCTCGCAGGCCCACCATGTCCTGCGTAATAGTAGCTCGGTGCGCAAATTTGAGCTACCGCAGTACTCTTGGACGTTGGTTCTACCAATTATTTGCTGTATACCGTGGACTACAGAGTTTACTCGATCGAGAGATAGGGCTCAGGACGAAAATTGAGTTATGGCTAGTACACAACGTTTGCAAGAATGCAGTCAAGTCTGGGAACCGCGATCGATAGCCTTCAAGGAACCACTGTCTGCTTTACATCGTCTCCGCCTGCTCTACCTTGGATCGCCGTCCTGCGGCGCTCTCACTTGCACCACCAGCAGCTCCTGCCTCGCCTCGGGGATTGCCCTGGTTTCGGCGCATGGCCTAGAGTCCAGACTCACTGTCGCTTCCCCTGCTTCCTACCTGCTCATCCGATCTCCCACCTGTTCCCGCCGTGTTGCCTCCCTCCATCATCTCTGCGATCCGCCTTGCGGTATCCGGGTCCAGTTTACAACGTTGCGTCAATACCCGTACAACATCCTTCCTTCTCGGAACCTTCTGCCCATTGATGGGAGTCCTTATCGAGTTGCCAACCCTCGCCAGGCAAGAGTATGGTTCCAGTGAGAATGCCCCGGTTTTCAGACCGCAAGTTTTCAACAGCTCGCGAATCTTCCTTTGCGACTCCGTATACTTGAGGTCTTCTTCGGGAGTATCATTTCGGACTGCCGTAATGCAAGCATGGCCGTCGCTCTTGATGCCATAGTGTGTTATAAAGGTTTCGTTTCTCTTCCACCAGTCCTCCATTTCCACTTCCCGCTCCAAGCCGGTAAAAACGAGCGCTACGGGAACCTTTTTGCTGCAGAGACATTCACAGAATAATCGATAGTTTCTCTGTGTAGTCGCCGATATTCTGCCCCCGCGCATGCAGAACAGTAAAAGGTGGATGCCGCCAGCGTCACCGAGATTGATGATGAGCTCGCAGGTCTTTTCAATTGCTGTCAGGTAGTCATTGATCGCCATTTGGGGTTGTTCAAGGCCGACAGTGTCAAATATGGCAAAGTTTGTGTCGTCAAAGGAAATATTATAGCGAGTGGATTGCATCGTGCAACCGTCAACGTCCGATGAAACGTTTGCAACTTTTTTTTGAGCGATGAGATTGATGACACAACTTTTCCCGACACCAGTTTCGCCAACAAGTATGACGTTGACGGTGGGGGGTCGTGTTGGGAGAGATGGGAGCTCAGGAGACGATGTCAATTCTGTGGAATACTCGTTAGATTCACAAGATGGTGGTCGTTCGCTCGAACATTACCAGCTTCGTCACTGCATTTCGCTTCAACACTCTCAGTAATTGTGTTGGAGCGGGAATGGATTTTCGAAGTATCCCTTTGGGCGGGCGTGGATACCCAATAGCGGAAAGCCGAGGGATTCCTCAATATAGACTTCATCTAGAGCGAAGGCAGCACAGTTGGCCAAGGTCAATGGCGACGACGACAATTTGTACGAATCAGAGTTGTACCGCCGAGAAGAGATGATTTTTGATGGACGAGTCCCAAGTGGTCGCCAGAGAAGAGGTAAGAGAGCCCAACTTCTGCAGAAAGATCTGGATGGTGGAGGGTTGGAGCACATGACGCTGGATCGAAAGGTTTCAAAGCCATTCAGCGAGCGTTGCCTCATGGCCCACCATGCAGCATACTGACCATGGAAGGAGCTCCAAGCAGGTCACGCCCAAACACATCAAATCACCATGGTCAAATCGCAAAGAATGTCTTCGAACAATTTCAAGTTGTCTATGGACGCCCAGGTTTTTTTCCTCAGGTCTCGACGACAAAGCTTGAGACCTACATATTTATAAATTGAAGCCTCGTGGGGCAAGCAAGGCCGTGAACAGACCAACTTTGGAAACACTTGTTTTGTTGTGCCAGCAAAACCGACCTTGATGGAAGCGTTGAGATAGGGAAAACTAACGTCCATGTGTCGAGTAGCCCCGACAGCCCCTGCTTCTGAGTTCAGGCAACTACGACTTCGTAGTGTCGTTCGACGGCGACTCGGATCTCAATTTGTGACTTGCAGTCCCTCTCTTCCACCATGGACATGCTTTTAGCGTGTTAGCATTAAATCTATAGGCGTTGAGAGAAAGTTTGACCTACGCTGAATTAACAGTAACCTGGATAAGTTCATGATGGGTAACCGGCGAAATTTCTCGAACTAGTACCTGTTCCGCATTCAATCCGCCACTCCTTATGACACCTACGACACTGGGTTGTGAAGATGGTCGGGAACCGTCGGCTGCTCCACACAGCATAGACGTGACGAGTATCGAATTGGAGGAAAGTAGAGAATGACGACTGCTCCAAACAAGGATTTAATATGAGTTACCTCCGAGTTTGGACATGACCGGCATACCTGGAACCGTGGAATAAAAATTGATCTGCATATCGCATACAACAATCGCGAACATGTAGTAAGTCTGAGAATTGACGTGCCTCGATCTAGAGTAGCGTAGGCTTGCAGGGATACATACTAGTAGTTTATCGCTCATCGACATCCTCGGTCTGCCACCTTTCTCTTCTCATCGTCTTCCTGGACGATGTATGGTGTCCAGATAAGTCTTAAACGGCGTCATGAATGTTCCCCTCCGAGGCATCAAGGTTTGCCCTATCGCCCTCACCCTCATACTCGTCCCCGATGCCTGGTTCAGACCTACCTTCGCCTTCCCTCTCCCGCCTGCTCGTCTGGCTTCCTGCCCTCCGTCTCTTCTGACTCCATCTGCTCGCCCAAACCTAGGGGCTGGTCTCCACCATTCCCGCTCCCCCCTGATAGCCTGCTATTCTCCTCCGGTTGGTCGTTACGACACTCATCCTTGTTCCCCCCCGGGCTCCCGTCCTCCGTCTTCGCATCGTTTCTCTCCATCATCTCAACGATCCGCCTTGCGGTCTCCGGGTCCAGTTTACAACGTTGCGTCAACACCTGCATAACTTCCTTCCTTCCTGGGACTTTCTGCTCTTTGATAGTAGTCCTCATCGAGTTGCCAACCTTCGCGAGCCAAGAGCGCGGTCCCAGTGAGAATGCCTTGGTCTTCAGACCGCAGGTTTTCAACACTTCGCGGATCTTCCTTCGCGACTCCGTATACTTGGGGTCTTCTTCTCCGGAAGTGTCATCCTGAACTGTTGTAATACAAGCATGACTGTCGCTCTTGATGCCGTAGCGTGATGTTATATCGCTTTCGTTTCTCGTCCACCAGTCCTCCATATCCACCTCCTGCTCTAGGCCGGTGACAACTAGCGCTATGGGAACCTTTTTGCCGCAGAAATATTCATAGAACAGCTGGTAGTTGTTCTGTGTGGTCGCCGTTATTCTGCTCCCGCGCATGCAAAACAACAGAAGGTGGACTCCGCCAGCGGCATTGAGATCAAAGATGAGCTCACAGGCATTTTCGACGGCGTTCAGGTATCCAGGGACTTCCATCTGGGGCTGCACGAGGCCGATGGTATCGAATATGGCAAAGTTCATGTCATCGAAGGAAATATCGTAGCAGGTGTATTGCAGCGTGCAACCGTCGGCGTCCGGTGAGGCTTTTGCAACGTCTTTCTGAGCGATGAGGTTGATCACGGAACTTTTGCCGACACCAGTTTCACCGAAAAGTATGACGTTAATGGTGGACGGTGTATGGTCCAGTCCTGCTTGAAATATTCGTGAGTTCCATTCCATGCTCCGCTTCACATCATACCCGTCCGTTCCATCTACGGGTCGGTCTTACCTTCACCTGTATGGCCACTCTTCATCGCATCTACGATCTCGTTCGCGGTATGCGGGCCCAGTTTACAATGACGCATCAGTACCCGCATAACATCCCTCCTCTTTGGTTTCTTAAGCTTCCTGATAAAGCTTAACGTCGCCTTCCCAAACCTTGCGATCCATGAATGTGGTTCCAGTAAGAAAGTATCGTTATCAAGAGCGGTGGTTTTTAAAAGTTCGAGTATCTTGCTTCGCAATACCGCGAGATCTTCTCCAGGAGTATCATCTTGGACTGCTTTAAGACAAGCATAACCATCGCACTTAATGCCGCAGTGTTCTATATAGGTCTTGTTTCTCGTCCACCAATCTTCTACTTTTACTTCGTTCGCAAGGCTGGTGAAAACGAGGGCGATGGGTACCTTGGTGCCGCAGAAACACTCAAAGAACAATCGATAGTTGCTCTGTGTAGTCGGCGTTATTCTGCCCCCGGGTACACAGAATAGTAACAGGTGAATGCCGCCAACAGCACGGAGCTCGAGGATAAGCTCGTATGCATTTTGAATGGCCTTCAGGTAACTCTTGACTCCTATTTGGGGCTCCTCGAGGCCCACGGTATCGAATATGGTGACGTTCATGTCGTCGAAGCGGGCATCGTAGTGTGTGAATCGCATCATGCAGCCATCAACGTCCGGTGAGACTATTGGAGCCTCATTCCGAGCGATAAGGTCGACGACAAAACTTTTCCTAGCGCAAGTTTCCCCGAAGAGTACGACGTTGATAGTGCGAGGCTGCTTGGGGCGAATTGAATCCCCAGCAGATGACGCGGGTCCTGCGAAATAAATCCGTGAGTTCTGCCTGATGATGATCTTTCGTTCGAATATTACCAGCCCCATTATTGCTTTCGGATCTGGCACTGCCAGAAGTTGCACGCATGTTTGTAGAGGAATGGGAAGGTGTTTGGGAGGGTTGCTCCCCGAAGGACCGTGACCCCTCCGCTTGGGCCATGGAAAGATAATGGATAGGGATTCGTCAATCTAGGTTCTGTATAGAGTGAAAGTGAGAGAGTCGGTGAAAGTCTTTAAAGTTGCTGTCGAAGCGAGAGCGAGATAGACTAAGTCGTGGGTGCTTGGATAATAGACTGTCTGACACAGGAGGTCGAATCGAGAAGTTTAGCGAGCGTTGCCTCATGGTAAACTTGGCTCCATGACATAGTGATCGACGGCCCACGGGTACCCACCGAACATGTTGCGCCTAAATTCAATATGCTAGCAGTGTCAAACCGCGATAGGTCCTCCCAGACAAACTTTCTGACAGCGCAGAATAGAATCCAGAAAAGTCTACTTGATGTATTGAATGTATCATTCAGGGTTTGATGACCCAGGTGGACGATTTCAGTGAGGACTCGGAGTGGCTGTGAAGAAGTCATGGAGTCAACCCTTCAACGCGTCCGCACTTGCAGTTGTCCACATCGGTGGCGCGTACTCGTTGATAACGCCTCATGGAACAAGCAAGGCCAACGGGCCAGCTCTGGTAATGCTTGTTCGTTGTGCTAACAAATCAATCCTCCTGGCGGCGCCGAGACAGGGAAAATCTTGATGAACGTTTTCATTCCGTGACATGGCTATTCCGTGCCTCTAGGTTCCTGCCATTCAACTTGAACTTCGTGGTGGAGCTGGGCGGCGATACGAATCTCATCGGTGGCATTGTCATCAACACGAGGTCGTGCTCTTTCACTGTGAACTTCCCAATCTGATCCATGCTTTCTCGCCAACGTGTTGGGACTATGTTGGGTGGGTCACGGGCCCTGCCGCCGAGTTCGACAGTGCCCTCCACCCCTCAGTATTCGTCTGGGAAGCGACGTATGCTTTGGCTCGGCCCTTGCATAAATCGACGGACGTAAACCCATCTCTCGCTAAAAAGCATTTCAAGCCTATCGCGATTCCTATCCCGACGTCATTAATGGTACGTGGGGTGTCGCAAATACTTTCGAGTTTAGTCTATTCACGTAATCTCCAGGCAGAATCGAGCCCTGTACACAACGTGGTCCTCTTTGGCGAAAGCGGTGTAGGAAAGAGTTCCATCGTCAATCTCGTCGTCGGTTCACAGGTCGCAAGGACCTCCGCAGATGCAGAAGCATGCACCACCCGCACGCAGCCATACGACGTGACCATCAATGGGAAAAAGTTCAAGTTATGGGATACGACTGGCCTCGATGGCGGTTCTTTGGGGCTTTTCCGTGCCGCCATCGCTGAAAGGAACTTGAAAACGTTTGTTCGAAAACTCCTCAGAAAGAACGAACTGTCTCTCTTGATATACTGCGTTCGCGGCTCCAGAGCTACACGTGCGTTGGTCCGCCACTACCAATCAATACGCTCTGCGACCCGTCAAAGTCCCGTCCCCATAGCCATCGTCGTAACCGGACTGGAGAACTCGCGTGGAGGCATGGAGGATTGGTGGTACAGGAACGCCGTTGGGCTTTCAGATCATGACATGGAGTTTGTTGATCACGCATGCATTACATCTGTCGACGACGATCCCCGCGACACCATGCTCGTTCGCAGACATCGAACTTCTTCACAAGAGGTCATCCGGGACTTGATATTTAGAAATTGCATTCCTCGCGAGCAGTGGGAGAATCCCCCACAGCCCCATGTTAAGACCCAAGAGGATGTGAGAGGCTGGAGTTGGGTTGTCTGGACGTACCTTGTGTCGACTCTGGTACCTGGCCAAAGGGGGTAGACCATCTTGGACACGCTTGTGGACTCCTAGTGATTGTTAATCTAATCGTACGTTTGTCCGAGCTCATACCTAGTTATCTTGCCTCCCAGATGGTCGATATGATGGTTTCAATGATTAAGGCAATTCCGGAGGGCAGGGGTTCGTGGGCTTTCCGTTTATCAGGTTAGCAATCTATCGCATGAGGACCGCTTTAAGTCCACGGGCACAAACATAAGGAGGTATCTCCCAGGCTGATATGATACGTTCCGTTTAGCAGTTCGGGGGTTCCGGTTCGGTGTGGCATTGGATAACCGCTAGCAGGAGACGTCGTCAAACTGGCACCAAGGGAACTACTGAATCGTACCCTTTGACAGTGGAACCGCATTGAAGCCGCGACCCCGGGCCTGCGCCTGGTGATCACAGTATCATATCTCGTAGCGACGTTCCTCGTCATCCGGAAAGGAATCATAACAAGTCCAACTCTCCGTCGTCTTCAAATCCCAGTCAACCCAACATCACTCGTTGCAGAGGAAAACCGCCATGGCGCAGGTCCGACCATTCGGTCATACTTTGCTCGTACCCAACGCTCACCGCCTCGCAGGCAGCTCCGATACGCAACGTCATCTTCATCGGAGAGACCGGCTCAGGGAAGAGCTCTGTGATCAATCTCATCGCCGATCACGATCATGCCATGGTATCTCCAGACGCCAGGCCGTGCACGAGCGGATTCGCCCGGTACGACGCCCTGATCGGTGGCAGCACGTACAGGCTGTGGGACACCCCCGGCCTGAACGAGCCATCGCTGGTCGATAGAGTGTTGCGGCGCAGGACCACGGTGAACGCCCTCAAGACGTTTCTCCGGGACAGATATCGTCGGGAGGAGCTCGATCTGCTCGTGTTCTGTGTCCGCGGAAGCAGGGCTTCCAAAGCCATGTCGAGCGCTTACAACACCTTTTGTCGCGCAACGCGTCAGATCGCCGCCCCGGTGGTGATCGTCGTCACGCACCTCGAGAGACAGCAGCCGACTATGGATGCGTGGTGGCAGCTTAACGAGAGAAGGCTTGGGGAGCTGGGGTTCGTATTCGATGGCTATGCATGCCTCACTTGCCTTTCGCCGCACCATCGCAGATATGCTTCGCGGCGGGATGTTCGCGCCTTGATTACAGCAGAATATCGACCACGGGTCAGGTCCATGTCATCAGTACGGGAATATCTGAGCGACCCCAATATTTGTGTGATATGCTGACGACAGATCCACATGTACTAGTACATCATTTCCCCCTTCTGCACCTGAAAAGTAAACGGACGCCAGGACCTTGCATCTAATCGCCTCGCAAACCACTTAGACACCTACTCGTATTTCGTCACAAGAAAAGCTACATTGCAAATAAATCGAATGTTTATGTTCCTGGTCCCTCGCACAGAGTTGGAGTCTATAGTTTACTTAAACGAGTATCGAAACCCACAAGTTTTCGAGAATCAAACAGCCGGAGTCGGTTTACAGGCACTAGGCCAGAAGCCTCAAGATCGAAAACTGTCTAAACTAATCCAACCTCGGTCCTGCGAGCTTGACGCTTTCTTGGACATCATCCTCGTACAGCCTGAATGCCTTCTGGAACATGCCTCCGAGTTTACGGACTTCTCTCTCGAATGCTTCCTTGTCAACCCAAGCCATGCGAGGGTTGAGAAGCTCGCGAGGAACACCTTCGACGCTGGTGGGAATTTGGAGCCCAAAGACATCAAAGGTCTCGTATTCAGCATCGAGCAGTTCGCCAGAGTGGACGGCATCAACGATGCGACGAGTAACCTTCAAAGGGCAGCGTTTGCCGGTGCCGAACTTGCCACCCGTCCACCCGGTGTTGATCAACCAACAGGACACGTTGTGCTTCGACATCCGGCTGGCCAGCATCTCTGCGTAACGGCCGGGCTATTGATCGTGTCAGAATCAATCCAAGAAGTCAGCCAGACGACAACGTACGTGAAGGACAATGAAGGGTGCACTGTAACATGTAGAGAATGTCGGAATCGGTTCGAGCACACCGTCTTCAGTGCCTGGGGTCTTCCTGTTCCTTCGAGTCAACGACTGTGACACGGCAGCCAACTCAAGCGGACTTACGAGGTATACCCAGCCAGGAAGTGATAACTCGCCTGCGCGGGAGACAGCTTGCTCACTGGCGGAAGGACACCAAAGGCGTCGCAGGTCAACATGATGATGTTGCTGGGCTGCCTCTCGACCATGCATGGAATCTTGGCGTTGGGAATGTATTCGATGGGATAGGCGCAGCGAGTGTTCTCGGTGATGCTGACGTCATCGTAGTCGGGGACGCGGGAGGAAGGGTTGTAGACGACGTTCTCGAGGATTGACCCGAAGCGGATAGCGTCGTAGATCTCGGGTTCTTTCTCCTTGGAAAGGTTGATGCATTTGGCGTAGCAACCGCCCTCGATGTTGAAGACACCCGTGTCGGACCAGACATGCTCGTCGTCGCCAATGAGCAGTCGGTTGGGGTCGGCCGAAAGGGTTGTCTTGCCAGTGCCGCTAAGACCGAAGAAGAATGTGACGTCACCTTTGTCCATACCCACGTTAGCGGAAGAATGGAGGGACAGCTGGCCAAACTTGACAGGCTGAAGATAGTGCATCACGGAGAAGACACCCTTCTTCATTTCGCCAGCGTATTCGGTACCGAGGATGACCATCTCCATGCGTTTGAAGTTGATCTCCACGGAGGTGGTGGAAGACATGCCCTTTGTGAAACGGTTCGCCGGGAATTGTCCAGCATTGTAGATGATGAAGTCTGGCTCGCCAAAGTTGGCAAGCTCTTCCTCCGTGGGACGAATCAACATGTTGTTCTAGAACGCTGTCAACAGTGCATTTTAGAAACCGGATTACGGCAAGACGGACCATGAATAGGGCATGATAGGCACGCGCACAGATGACTCGGACCTTGATACGGTACTTGGGATCCCACTGAGGAAAAAAAAATGAATGGGCAAGTAAACAGACGGGTGGAAATAAACACCTCACCCCGGCGAAGCCATCAAAGACGTAGACGTTTTCGCGGGTGTTGAGGTAATCGATGGCACGCTCGCGATTGATCTCAAAGGTGTCTAGCAAACAAGCGGGACAGTGTCAGTCAAGAGCGGGGCCGAAGCGGCAAGTCGACGCACGTTCATCCATCTTGATGTTGACGGAGCCCCACCAGATGTCGTCCTTGGATGTGTCCTCGTAGACGATGCGCTTGTCTTTGGGGCTGCGACCCGTCTTCTTTCCGGAGAAATTGATCAGGGCGCCGGAAGAGGAGATGATGGCACCCTCGTTGCGGATGGCGTCCTCGTACAACTGGGCAGCGGAGGCGTTGCGCTTGAGCTGGATGCGGTCCATGTCGAAGCCGGCCTGCGAGAAGTACTCGAGATCGCGGCCGATGACTGCAAGGCTGGAATGAGATGATGAGGGGGAGGGCACGGAGAAGGCTCACGTTTGCTAGAGAACTCGTTGTCGTGCGACTGGGCATAGTGACGGTGGAGGATGTGAGGGGTGACGTAGGGAGACTGGTGTGGGAGGACCATTTTGTAGGATGAAGGGGTCTGGAGGGGAGCGATGGGGGTATTTAAGTGGATATGATCCGTGCGATTCGGGTATGACCCTGGCGGGAAAGCACTCACTCGATGGTATCGGATGAGGAGGAGCGAGGAGCGACAATGCCAGTGGCGTTTTATACCGCTCGCCATCCACTCTCGCAGAGCGGTCATCCCATAATCCTCCGATTCCCTCCGCGCGAGTCTTTCCGCCCGCGTCTTGCTGCGTCTCGACACACGTCCGCTCGACCTCCTTTCTTTATTTCGTCCCAAGTGCGCCCTTTCTGGCATCTAAGCGGCTGTCTACCCCACCCGGTTCGCTCCGAACACCGCTTTCGCGCCAGTATCACGGGGATCGAGTTCCCGACGGGGAGACGGGGCGGAATGGAGAGGGAGCCGAGGTGCTCAATGTCAAGGGTGCTATTTTCGTCTCCCAACGACCGGCTCACCACGCGACCATCCCATCAGTCTTAAACTACACACTTCGTCGACTCGCCCCGAACTCGGCGATGTCGCTCCTGGCCAGATCACTCTCAACGCGTGTCCATTAACATGACAGCATATGAAGTACCAAAAAACTTGGTGTCAAGGTATCAAGCAAACGCGTATGCGAGAAATATCCGATCGTGGAGCACAAATGACATGGTGAATGAAAAGCACTTGTGGAAAGGAAAAGCTACTCGTTCGTCACAGGCGTCAGTGGTGTGCCGAGTTTCCAGCTTGCCCAGACGGAGATGAGCTGGGTGCTTTGCTAGTGCTCGAGGGCGAAGAGGATGCAGTCATCGACTGAGCCACCGAAAGTAGATCTGCGAAGGAGAGAAGGCCGAGATTATAATCCGTCTTGACATGCATCTGGTTCACGTGCAACCATGGAATCTGGTACCCATTCACAGCGATTCTGTCAAGTTTTCGCTGAGTAAACCCTGATGGAATGTCAAGCACTAGGCCAACATACCGTGTGGTCGCAACAGACTGAACATCCAGGTACCCTAATGGAATGATTCCAAGAGATGCCAACGCACCCCGAGTAAGAACGACGTGTGAGAATGTTCCGCTGTTCACCGTCTTACCCGGGGGTATGACGAAATTGCTGAACGCCTGATCAAAGTGAGCATAGATCTCCCCGTTCACAAGACCGTCCGCTTGGACATATTCAATAACCAGATCGGCTCCCAGAGGATTGTAGATCTGATTTACGTGTTAATCACTCGTTCGCGCACCAGCTAATGAACTGATCCTCACGTCGAAGCTCAGCTCAACCTCGTTCGTCACCAGGGTGGTCAGGGTGATGGTGCTGTATAGATGAGTGATGATAGGTGGAACGTTCAATCCTTCGGGGCGTCAGTACTGGTGCATGCATCGTGAACTAGACTCACCGGTTACGCTAGTCTGAAGTGTCACTCCCTCTAGAGCGGGATCCAGCGAGGCAAAGGGTGAACTAGCGCCGTCTCCCTGCACGGTCAAGGGAAGAACATTTCCAGATTGCACGAAGCTTGTCAGGAATGACTCGGCAACCGTATCGTTCGCATTGGCAGGTTGATAATGGAACTCTCCAGCAATGTTGTTTTCGCCCGGCACCAAGTCGAACGTCTGGACAAAACTCTGTTCAGGATGAAGGTACCTTGGATGGGACATTGACTTACATTGAACGCAGCACGCCCGATCATGACGTTTTCGTAGTGCACGGGAAGAGAGATGTCCACCGTCGAAAGTGAGACATTAGAAGGATTATCGATCACCGTGGTAAGCGGCGAAATGATGTACTGGTCACCATTAGTTCCGCCGCTACCCGTGATGCTCACATTATTGATGGCGGCTTTGCCCCCGAAAGAGTTGATGCCTGGATCGAACATGATGGGATTAACGGCACCGGCTGTTCAACGGTTAACCTACCTTGGAGAGTGGAACTAACATCGAACGGAATGCCGGAGATGGGTACATCACCAATGGACGTCTTTGCCGTTACATCAGCAGTTCCACTGAGGTCAAAGGTTGCTGAGCTCTCATCAGTAACGACAGCAAACACAGCCTCAAATGCAGCGTCATCGAGCGACACAAGAGGCACGTTGTGGAAGCTAATTGGAAGGGATGCAACGTTGCCGGTAGAGACGCCGCCGACGGTATTAGATGACGGGAGACGAAGCTAAATTCGAATGTTAGGAATGTCTTCATTGTAAATCCCAACGTACTGACCGATGCCGCGGATACTCCTCCCGCACTGAGAATCATGTTAACTGCAGATTGAATGACCTGCAGCGAGAAACCGAAGGGATTTTTATACTCTGCTACAGTGTTGTTCGAACCTGACAACGGAGCAAACGCCTCTTGTTGAGTTTCCAGTGTCAGGCTGAGGTCCGACAACGTAATGGATTGGATGATCTATTCAAGGGGGATCAATCAACGAAAACTTGCCTCTTACTGTAGCACTTACATTGAACTTCTGGCCAGGAAGGGTGACTGCAAGAGTGAGGGTCTTAAATGCATTACTCAACCATGTGACGGGTGAACTTGCTCCAGTCGGTCGGACTGATTCTCCCACAACACTTAATGTAATGTTGTTTGCTGCAAGGTACTCCGAGAACAGCTGCCCGATGACAGTTAGAGCATTTCCACTTTGGGGAATTATGCGACCAGTGAGGTGCGCAGTGACCTGTCCTTCTGGAGGCAGCACAAGGTCTGTGGTAGCTAATGCTAAAGAACCATTTCTCCTAAGACTGCGTACGAAGGACGAAAAGGTAGAAATGCTCACGTCCAACTAGAGTGTTGTCGTAGTACGCTTGGAATGTGACAGTGCCCAAATCAATACCGAGTTCTGTGAAATGGCATCAAGAGCGGTAATAAGCCATCACTGCCACACGTACGAGCAGGCGACGGGATGAGTGAATCAGTTCTGATCGTGATGCCTCCCGCTGGATCATCGGACGGAAGTTGGAAGTTATTGATGGTGACTCCAGGCAAGTTGTTGAAGGCTTTCAAGGTGATGGTCTTCGTCAAAGATACGTTGTCAAAGATCGTGCCGAGGGCAGTCACCCGAAGCCGAGATGCAGAGATGGTCCAGTCAAAGCTTGGGTTGTGGAGCAAGTAGGTGGCAAACGACGTAAATCTGGAAGAGGCTCAGCGTGGTGAGCGCGGGCACTGCGGAATGGCCTACTGTGTCTGGTCGGTAATGATCAACGTTCCTTGCGTAGCATAGTTCGGAACACCGGTATTTGCAGCAGCACAAACTATAGATAGGTCTGAATGAAATTGGAGGAGGGAGATATATGGGCGCAGCTCACCGGGAGGGAGCGAAATGGTTGCAATATCATTCCCTTGCCAGTTTACGCTAAAGTTGCCGTTAGTTGGACAGTCGCAGTAATCCACTTTACATACGTGATTGGTTCAACAAATTCGATCAATGCGTCAAGCGGCCCGATGTTCGTCAAGGAACCTCGAAGGGACAAGTCAAAACCGTTGTTGGAGATGTTCCTATACGGCGGTCAGCAACCGAACAACTACGTAGATCGGAGACGTACGTGATGTTGGCCTCGGAAAAGGCAAGGAGAGCACCATTCACTAAATCTTGTGCGATTGGCGCAGCAACAGCTCCGATAAGATACAGAGCAGTCCGGTCCGTCTGAGGAGCGTCAAGTCAGTACATGTCACCCAAGAGTGTGGCTATCCTTACTATCGCGGTCACTCCTTTCTGTGAGAAAGAGAGACTCGTCGCATCTGCAACATATTACAGGGACTTGAGAAGCCAAACGAATAGATGACCTACAATCATCTAACTTCAGTGACGAGACGATCGCCAAGTCGACTTGCAGGCCTTTCAGGGCGTTCAGAATAGCGTTGGCGAAATCAAACTGGTTCCCGCTGTACAGACAGGATAAGCATACTCCAACATACGTATTTATGCTGACTGCCTACCTGACGCAAGTTGGGGCACTGGTATCAACGGAAGTTTTGACCTGAAGCAAGCGGTGAACATGTGCGCAGAAGGTTGCCACTCTAGACACGCACCGGCGGATGGAAATTGGGATTATCAATAATTAACTGGAATAGTTGCGTCAAAGGCCCAAGATCCACGTTATGCTCTTGCGCCGAGATGGCAATCAACTCGATGATCGTTAAAGGATCTAGGTTGAAATTGAACGGGAGAGCTGGCGATGTAATATTATTGTGACCATCCGCGTGGATCGGATTCGAAGATAGATCGACGTTGTTTATACCACCCAAATTCAAGTGCTGGAATGTTACTGTAGCCGTGACTTTCAGCAGGTTGATGCTTGCTGTGAAAGGATTCGCAAGGGTAAAAGAAGTAGACGCGACTCCTGTTTGCACAACGTCAGATGGGAAATCCAGGGTAGCGGTATTGATGAGATTCTGGTGCAGCGCAGGAATAGTGACCGGGGACAGCTTGATCTGTGATAGTGCAAGCCGCAAAGATTCGATCGGAGTAGAACCAGCTGTGCCAAGAATAACCGTGTTGGAATTGACTCCTTGAAGATAGTTCTCCAGCACCGTCTGGCCCGCAGCAGTCGCAGAACTACCCTGTGGCGAATACAGAACGTCTAGCGTGGCAGCATTCATGAGCACTGCGGTCATATCTATGTAGGATGTCCTTACTGGTTGGGTAATTAACGGAACCAGGCTGTATGACCAGGTTGCTCTGTACACAGGGATCAAGCCAACTGACATCCGCGTGGTTCCAAATTCCTTACCAAATCAGCAGAGCCAATCGTTTCGCTCCTGATTGCATCGTAAATAAAGGTCCACAAACGAGAATTTGAACGGACTCACTCAAATTCCAAGGTGAAAGAAACGTCACCCGTACCTGAAGCTGACGTAAGTAGTTTACTTGAAGATGATGCGTGTGACATTACCGATTGTCAAATTGCTAGACGATAACACTCGTCAGATGTGGGACATCAGATAATACCTTGACTGCTCACCTAGGGTTGTAGAGAGTCGTATCAACTTTGATAAGGAGATAGTCGGAATATCCATGGCTGACATCCAGATTTGCCACGGTTGCTGGTTTAGCCACGAGGCCCTGCAGACCAGCAATGCTAGAATCGACGGAGAATTCGATGTCTGATAGCGACAAGGCCCCAACGGCGGTAGAGGCGACTGCATTTGCAGCTCCCGACAAGGCAAGCGTTTCCACATCCCCCAAGGTTGTCCCAGCGACGAAGTTATCAAACACGGAATGCTTATCCGCGAAAACGGCAAAAGGTACGTCCGAAAAGGTCAGGTAGATGACACGAGACTGTACATCTGTAGTACTCGGTGCTTCGGGAATGACAAGTTCGGCGAACGATTGTCCATTGAAGCCCACAGTGATGTTCTGTGACAACGAAGTGATATCGACAGGAAAAGCGAATGGAAGACTGAAAGCGGCAGTGGTCGCATTGCTACTTGATACTGGATCGTATGCTGTGGCTTCCGTGAACAGTAACTCGATTTGCTCCAAGGCGATTGACTTGATGATATTGAGTTTGCCCTGGTTGGGTAAGGAAGTCACAACTTGGAGGGATCGTATCCCTTCATTGAGCCATGTGACCTTGACGGACCTTAGCAACACGCAAAATGACAATACCACCCCACATACATCAATTGGACCTGCACTTGCTCCTTGGACTGTTACGTCGCTGTCCTCTCCATGAATGAAGTTGTTGAAGATCGCCGACACAGCAGCCAGACCTTCAGCAGTGGTCTGTGGGATGAGCCGACCAGCAAGAGGCAATGACGACGTCGACTGTGGGGCGAGCGTAACGGACGACGGCGACGATACAGGTGCAATCTCGATTCCGCTAGCATAGGTATTGAAAGCGATGGAACTCAACTCAATACCGACTTGCGAGGGCTATAGTGTGCCAAAGTTAGCAACAAGGGTTACCAACAGCTAGCGTTTACTCACATTTGCCACAGTGGATTGGATTGTCAGGTGGATGCCGCCCGAGGGGTCATCAGCAGGTAAGTCGAACGAGTTGATTGTAACACCGTTTTTCAGTCCATTGAACCCTTTGAGAGTAACGAGCTTGGATGACAGTGAAATCCCTGGAACCTGAATCCCTGTAATTGTGGTTTGAAAGGGGTTCGTATCCAGCATCCCAGGAGGACACACCAAGTGCACTAACTGTTCAAACGTATGAGCACCCGCCCATCTGTGACCGAATTGTCTCTTACCAGTGAGATTCTCTCCAGTGATTTCCCATTGGAACGACTCTTCATTAAGTAACACCTTAGTGAAGCTTGTGAGTACGCCGACGTCCGCCACTTCAAAGGTGGTCTGGACATTGAGCGTAGCCCCGGTATCGCCCACGATATTGACATCATCCAGATGCATGGTTCCAAGGGCTTGCCCGTTCCAAGAAACGGTCAAACCGTTGCCAAAGGAGATTGTGGCATCAACTGGGGAAATGTCAGTCCATATGAATATGGCATTGGCACACAGGGAACGATGGTCTCACAAGGTCCTGCGTTGGTGATGCTTCCCCTTAGTTGAGTCCCTAAACGTTCATTTAGCTAATACGCGTCCAAGTTATGACGGTCTCGGTTACCGAAGGATGTCTGTTGGGGATTCGTTATCACGACGGCGTCGACGCTAGTGGGCCCTTGACTTCAAAAAAGAAAAAAAAACATCTAATAATCGTCATGCTTACCCAAGGACAGATCCTGATACAATTTTCTGCACAATGGGTTGCGCCAACACGGGTAAAATGAGGTTCAGACTACTGTCAGTCGCAATTGGAACGCCGAGTTGAGAGTAATTCAAAGTTGTCGCATATTCGCCTGATTGAAGAGCGATCAGGGATCATAAAGTGATGGCAATGACGACAACATACCAATCACAAGTTCCGCAGACAATTGGACATCGGAGCGCAGTTGCTTAAAAGCTGTGTCGACGAAGGAGGGCAGGTTGAAGCCACTGGAAGAACGCGTTGAGTGCGAGGAATCAAGTGAGTGGACGCACGTACGTGTAGATATTGCTCCTACGACTGACTGGGGTCGAGTCCGCGCTCGTGGCAGTGACATAGGAGTATCCACCCAATGTCACAATCCCGTCCAAGGGTGCCGGATCGAGGCCAGCCTGCACAGCGAGAACACGAGTGAGTGTAAACAACGTCGGAGGGTCAAAGTTCATGTTGAGGTCTAATGGCGGGGACGTCGTCGTTGACTTTCCAGCGGCGGAGAAGTTGGTGGCTGTCTCTATGGTACCAAGAGCGAGTCCGTGAGAGGAAACAGAGGAGGTGATGCGGCTGATCTCAAAGCCTGCTGTGAATGGATTGACAAGCTCAACAGTGACCTGGCTAATGTTGTTCTGGTGAAAAGTTGTTGGGAGTACTGACAAATAATCAGAAGTCGGCAGAATAGAGTCCATTGAGACTTACCCTCCAACGATCCGCTAGATAGCAAACTCGATTTCAAGCCAGGTAGAGTCGCAGTGATATTCAAGCTTTCAAAGGCAGGCAACAAGGAATCCACCTGCGTGCTACCACTGAACCCAACGATTGCAAGCTCGATATCTAAGGCGACTTGAGTTCAAAGCAATGCATGTCCGACAGCAAAGTACTGACCAGTGCCACCAACGAAATCATTGAGTGTTTGCATTCCCTGTGGGCTGTTGTTTGGCTGAAGAAGCATATCATGAGTGTACGCAAGTGAAGCAGACGAAGCAGTTTCACCTCAAAATCCGATGTCGAAGTCAATGAGTTGTTCCCCATGTACAATGTCAGATTGGGCAACATAGCGGTACCAAGAATGGCACCACCTCTCTGTAATTGAAGGGCTGATGCGACGAGTCAGACTGGAAAATCACACAATGATCTCTAGCAGGGCTTACTGAGATCGCCCGTGGCCAACTGAAGGTTCGACGGATTGAAAATGGACACTAAAAACGATGATAAACGAGCACAATCTATGTTGTGCATATGCCGTACTGACCGACGATGCCAAGATTCAGAGCTTGCTGGGTACCACCCAACACGTCTACGGATTCAATGGTAGTGAATCCTTTCAATCCTTGCAGACCGACCAAGCTCGTAGTCACATTGACTTGAATGGGATCGAGCGTGATTTGACCAATACTCGTGCTCGCTACAGCGGTCGAGTTGCCTACCAGCAGGAACGCGGTGGTCCGTGAATCCGTAAGTTCTCTGTCTTGAATTGTACAATATCAGGAGCGAGTTGCTGGCAAACGAGCATTTTCGCTTACTGAATGCAGAGAACGATGCGTGCTCTTGGGCCGTCGCGTTGAGAAACCCGTCCGATATAGTGATATTGATCTGGCCACGAGTATCTGTTGGTCCCAAGATAGTGACGGACGAAGTAGAAGCACCAAGAGGCTTTTTTGAGCAGGTCAATGAGGCGCGAATAAATATACGTGACATTCAGAGTACCGTAGAAAGCCCAGCGACATTCGAACCATTCTTGACGATGTTGAACTGGTTCTGAATCGCAGAAATGGATACGTTGAAACCGAAAGGAAGCTCTATACTCCAAGTCATTCGTGCGTTCTAATCATAACATAAACACCGCTGTTTACCCATAGAAGCATGCACTGAGTTGCTATCTGCCCGAGGATTAAATGCTGTCTCCGGTGTAAAGGTGAGTGCTAGACTGCCGATATCAATGGATCGAATCGGATTGATCGGCGCCACGGACTGGAACGGGACAGTCAGCGTAAGGCTTTCGATACCTTGACTCAGCCAAGATATTATTGTGCCGTCAGATTGGATTGTGGACTTTCCGGTCGCGAGGACGGGGGAACTCTTATGGTTGAGGAAATTAGTGAACAATTGAGAAACTAGAGCGAGGTTCGAGGCAGTGGTTTGGGGAACGAGAACACCGGAGAGCGTGATGTTGTTATTTCCTATGGACTAACGATATGGTTGAGCGTCGTCCTGCTTCATAGAGGATATAGAATACCAGACGGGTGTTGGGTCCGGAACCGGTGCCTAAATAAACACCTTGGTAAGAAAGATCAAAGAGCACGGTTCCAAGATCCAGCACGAAAGGGCTGCATATATGCATGAGTTGTCGTCCCGGAATGGTCCAAAACTGTCCCACCTCGGATTGTTGAGCTGGGTGACGGTGACAAAGTTGATACCACCAGTGGGATTGTCACTAGGCAGCTGTAAATCCACCAACTTGACATTTCCAGCAAAATTGTTTGTGCCTACAGAGGATGTGATGAGAGAGCGTGGTAGAGAGAACCGAGAATGGCACTTGCCGTTGATCGTGACCTTTTTGTTGAACGATATACCATGGGCCGTTGGGAATTTCACTGCTTGTACATTGAGGTCGTGATTTTCGAGTTGCCAAGTGAAATTTTGAGATGTGATCATGAAAGACGTGAAACGACCGAATGCGTTTTGGTCCGTGATGTAGAACGTCGTGGAGTCGTTAATCGAGGCACGACCGTGGCTAGCATGAAGGGTGGACAGCTGCAAATATCCCAGGGGAACCTTTGTGGGGCCGTCGATCCAGCTGACGTTGACTGGGGTCGGGAAGGAGATGACTGCAGGAATCCCACCAGTATGGGCGACCTGGTGAACGCATCATCGCGTATGGGAAGACGAAGGGCAAAGGTTTACGTACGGTGCCTTGCATGAATAAGTGAAAACTAGAACCGAGAAGGTAAGGGTGGTTATAGGGGCAAAGAGAGAGACGTACGAAGAGTTGGTCGGGTCTGTTATCGCGGCCATTGTGATGTCGAGGGTTGATTTGTTGACGACATCCTGTATGATGGCTCTTACGACCGGGAAGAGCAAGATGAAGATCAAGGCGATGCCGATGGCGTTTAGTACGATAGAGGTGATGATGAACCAGCGACGCTTGTAGAGGGGTGGTTTGGATGGAGCAGCAGGAGGTGCGGGGTCGGTCTGTGGGGACTGATCCGGTTCAGCGGGTGCCGTGGCAGGTACGGGAACACCAGGGGGGGTGGTGAGAAAGGGTCCGTTGACTGGATCAGCAAACGGATCAACATCGTGGTCGGTAGCGCTGGCCAGGGGAGCAGCGTTGCCTGGCAGAGGGTCAGGGGAGGGCGAGAGGGGACAAGAAGGGCGTACCGGGGAGCGACGCGTTTGAACGGGACGCGATGGAGCCCGGCAGTGCGGACGCGACGCCGTCCATGCTGGGAGGAGAAGAAGAAGAAGGACGGGGATAAAAAAGAGCGCGCGCATCCAGAAGTTTAACCCGAAGACATGTCCGGGAAGAGACCACACGGGTGGGGGAGAGCACCGGTCACATGACAGTGCATCTAACCCGATCGGACCTAATTTACTGCCATGACGCATGGTGGTCCACATGACA
The DNA here is from genome assembly GCA_038089995.1 of Tylopilus balloui. Classification (NCBI taxonomy): domain Eukaryota; kingdom Fungi; phylum Basidiomycota; class Agaricomycetes; order Boletales; family Boletaceae; genus Tylopilus; species Tylopilus balloui. Next base: position 30,400 of record JBBPLW010000046.1, on the reverse strand, counting down.
CCAGCGCCGGTCAATTTACTTATGAGATACATTATAAATAATACATGAACGAGTCAAGAGTCAGCGCGTGCAGTCTAGCTTGCCTGTAGCTCAGGAACAGCGATGGTGTCAGTCCGCTTCAACTCCAGGCGCAGTAGCCTCCTGCAGGGCATCATTGGTCGCGGGCTCGTCCGCTTCCACCGCCTCTCCGCTGGACCCAACCTGGGCAGGCGTGGCGTTGCTTGCAGACGCAGAGGGGGATCCCGACGTCGCCGTGTCTTCGCTTGTGGTAGAGTCCCGTCGCACGATGGCACCGCGTGACCGGGTCGACCGTCGCTTGGGTTTCTTCTCCTCAGCAACGTCACCCCGTCCCGCGTCTGGAGCAGGTGAAACCGCCGAGTGCGCATTGGAAAGCGCAGGCGAACCATCTTCCCTGCTCAATGCACCTGCCCCCGACAAACCCGACGCAACCCCTGCAGACCTTGAATGACGCGCTCGCTTGGCGGGATACGTTGCGTCCCCGTCTTCTGGCTCTCTGCGCCTTCGCCTGCCACCGGGGCCACCTCCACGTCTTCGGCGCGGACTTGCCTTGTCCCTCACATCAGACTCGGGTGGATGCGACACAGAACGATCGTCTGCATCGCGAACTTTGGCTGCGGGCCGGCGCTGGCGGTGGGAGGAACGACGCGTCAGATCGTCGAATACAGCCACCGGAGCGGGTAAGCCGAACGCAGTCGGGTCCAAATCAGGGAGTGATAATGCCAAAGTGCCGAAAGGGTGATATAAGGGCAAGAGTGGACTGGTCATATGGTGTCGGCTCGGTTTATGCACAACAGTGCTACTTTGAGAGAGCTCAGGCATCTCGCACGGGGTAGCGGGTGGCTCCATGGGTAGTAGACGCACGGTGGCACTGGGTGCTGTAAACAAGGATTTCTCGGGGTGTGACGGCGCGGTACTCTGAGCCGGGGATTGATATGTGAGCGTAGGTTTCCTGCGAATAGTGACCGCGCTAACGGTCACTGATCCGTGTGTTTTGACGCCGGTCATTGCAGGGTGATGTATACCAACTCCAGAAGAATAGTGAGATCCTATGAGCTGGCTTCAACAAAATGTGGTCGTATTCGAAAGAACACATACCTATGAATAGAAATCTGTGCTGGGAGAGCGCATTCCAGCCCGAGAAGCAAAATGTGGGAGTATACGCGCGGTGTCCTGTAGGGAGGCGCGGCGCAAAAGTCAATCTACACCAATATAAACAAGATATGTCAAATGAATCGTAAAATCCCAAAGGCTGGGAACGCGACGGTCGTTGTCCTCAGGAGGAGCGTCTGAGACTCTGGGTGTGTCAAGACATGGACCAGATGGACTCAATACTCGAGACACACCAATATTCGAAAGTCACGTGCGTGTCGTCACACGGATGTTGGGAACTCGTCTCCACATCGAGTAAGTCCAGTTCGTCTCCGACCTGAACTGACGCTGCACTCGCCGCGTAACAAGAGAACCCTACATGCAGGAGCTAACTAGTATGGTTACCGCCAGTGGGTCGGCGACAATCCACTGATCCTCTGGTGGGTGGCGCCGGTGCCGGTGATCGGTCGATTTAATCAATCAAAATGTATAACGGTGAGCGGCATGTACATGTCTTTGTGCTCAGATATCCACATTTCGGGGTCGCTTACAGATGGGGCTTGCCTGTAGCTCAATACCAAATAACCCGAGTGTATGCGGCATTCCAGAATTCCCTCTTCGCTGGAGGTCTGTTTCATCCATAAATGACCATGACGACTGCTTTACCCTGACTTTGACGTTCAAGGAGGAACCATCGCCAGTGCGGTTGCTGGTCATCTCGCTGCAGCAGACCTTTTGCTCAGAATCCCGATTCTCGAGGCTGGCTGACGCACGAAAGACGATCAGAGCCACCTAGAACCATCCCGATGCATCCAACATTCGGAACCAGGGGATCCTTTCCTGCCGATCCACGTTACCATGCCTTTACGGTACCTCAACGACTGAGTTTGGGGGCGGGAGATGTATTGGAGCAGGTTCTGTTCTAAAGAGTGAGTTTTATCCAGCCTTCAAGGTGGACGTCGGGATGATTTACATTCCAGTGTGTGTAGAAATGATGTACGCTAGGGCGACAGGTCGGCGTATTTCTCGCATATGCCATCACCGTAGTATAACACTTCTCCGAACAAAAGCCTCAGACTATGATGACACATTTGAAGAGAGTAAATCGCTGTCATCAGGCGGACACGCATGAAATGTATGGATACTCAGGCCACTCAAGGTGCCGAATGGTGCCCGTTTCATCAACGTAAAGAACATCGGCAGTGAGATTCGAACGACCCAAATCTACCCATGGCTAATAGCGTGAATCCCACGTAGAGCAAATGAAATTGTGGAAGCGTGATGGGACCGGTCTTGGTTCTCACAAGTACATACTGTACTTCACAGGCATATTATTAATCGTGGTCGTATGGTTTAGCGGGTGCGATGTTGTTCTCAGGCTACGATCGAACGTGGAAGACCTTGGGGAACCATTAATTAGGGCCCAACTTTTCCACCTGCTGGGAATCTTTGGAGACTAACCCTGACAAATCGATTGCTCTGTTGGCACCATATGCCGGGTATAGTGCACCGAATAGAGTGCAGGGCAAGATTCGATACTCTCCGCATGGACTCGTTGGACTTCGAGTCACTCCACCACGATCTCCCATGGACATTTCCTCTGTTGCGGCTGGTTGTACAGGCAGGCACTAAACTCGAACTTGAGTTCAAGATCTCCGGGTACAGCAGGACTTGAAGAGATGATGAACACGCCTGCCAGTCAGCCAGTTGGCCAGGACTACCGAAAAGATGGATGAAACAACGGTACGACCGCTAATCATGCCTCAAGTACGTATGCATCAAAATCAAGCGACCCCACCGGAAAGGCAATCGGATCGACACATATTTCAGTGATGACGCGCAAAGTTACCGACCGGGTTCCATCATCAGGCTGTCGATCAAGACGATGTATACGCCAAACGCGAAAGCGATGCTCGTGCTTTCATTAATCGGGTATTCGTCCGGTATACACTTGCTTTCCGCGATAGGCGTATCTGCACAATGTAAATACACCAACCCTGCCTTTATAGGAGCGAAGGGGCTCTTTTTGGATGACCTGGGTGAAAATTGCCAGAGCTCCCGGGGGCTAGAAAGCAGCCTGAAAGTGTTCAGGCGATGTCATGGTAGTGCGAGAGTTGGTCTTGACGCACCACATCATGACCAACACCAAAGACCCTCCTGTTTGGAATTGGAGCATCAGTGATAAAAATAAAACAGATCAACATTTCGACTGTAAATCAGGATGGCCAGACTTGAGCTCGAGCCCGCACCTCCCTCGCTCCCGCGGTCCACATTAGCTGTCTGCTGGCGCATCACCACAGCACGTCAAGCAAGCAAGTGAGATGTTGGAGCGGCACGACTGGCCACCAAGTTAATCATGACGAGATTTCACAACCTACGAAGGGCGTCGACCGAGCACTCAGCAGAACGACAGTGATCTCAAGTCGCTGAGAACGTGACCAATAAACGCGTGACGTAACGCGACGTTGTGTGACCGCACGTCTCTTGTGCTTCGACGCCCACCGACTTGGACATGTCTCTCTGGGTAGACAGGGCAAGCCAAAGTTCTGCGGGAGAATAGAAAAGACTTGCTTACTCTCCTTGCAGTTCAGACCAAAAACGCTGGACGACCTCCATTACCACCAGGGCTTGTCAGCTCGCCTAAAGTCTCTCGCTGCGTCTGGTGACTTTCCTCACGTACTTTTCTATGGGCCGTCTGGTGCTGGGAAGAAGACTCGGATAAGCTGCACTCTTCGACAATTGTTTGGAAATGGCGTCGAAAAAGTGTGTCGCGCAACTCGGCTCAGAGCAACACCCTGCTAATCATCCAAAACAGTTGAAAATCGACCAGAGGGTGTTCGTCTCACCATCAAGACGCAAGATTGAGATCAACCTCGTTCAGAGCAATTACCACATTGAAATAACACCTAGGTTTGTCACATCGTGCAAGTGTCCCTTGATGGATGAGAAACCAGTTTTACCTCAAGTGAAGCGGGGAATTTCGACCGAGTCATCATTCAAGAGCTAATAAAAGAGATAGCGCAAACGCAGCAGGTTGACCTCAGTGCTAAACAACGCTTCAAAGGTGAGATATGCAAGCAGTTCATGCTCCACCGTTCACACTTTAAATACAGTCGTGGTCATCAATGAAGCTGACACCCTATCTCGTGATGCACAAGCAGCCTTGCGTCGAACGATGGAGAAGTACATGTCCAATCTGCGGATCATGTTGTGCGCCAATACCACAAGTAGACTCATCGCGCCCATAAAGAGTCGATGTCTCCTCGTCAGAGTGGCCGCGCCGAGCATAGAAGAGGTGATCATCTTTGGAACCTCCGTCTTCACCAAATAACATGCTTGCGCCTAGATGCAAACGGTATTAGAGCATGTCGCCAGGAGGCTCAAGTTCGACCTTCCACCAGAAGCCTCCTTTCAAATTGCGGAGGATGCTGCAGGTAATATGAGAAAAGCGTTGCTCGTCTTCGAGGCCCTCAAGATGCAATCGTAAGTCGTGATCCCTAATGGAACCCACGCCCATTGACCAGAGTGCTGGCCACAGACCAGATCTTTCAGGGTCTCTCAACATCACAAAACCTGATTGGGAAACGTACTGTCATAAGATTGGAGATCTGATCGTGCAAGAGCAGTCACCCGAACGAGTGATGCAAGTCCGTGCCAAACTTTACGAGCTTCTCAGCCACTGTATACCACCCACTATCATTCTCAAGGTAAGGGTTCTATCCCGCGTAGGGAGTGGTAACACGCCTAATCATTTGGTGCCCAGACTGTGGCAGACAGGGTGGTGCAGCGTGTGGACGAAGCCATCAAGGCCGATGTGATGCACTGGGCAGCTTTCTATGTACGCAATGATCGATCTTTCCAATGCGAGAATTCGAGTAGTCTTAACGGCACTCATAGGAGCTGCGGATGCGAATGGGTAACAAGAAGATATATCACCTCGAGGCTTGGGTGGTAAAAGTCATGTGTCTGTACAAGGTACGAGTACGATTAGGCTTGACTAGTGGCGGAACACGACTGATGGGTGAGCATTGCAGCACTTCACATACAACATTGACATGTCAGAGTTTGAGTGAGTGAGGGATGCTCGTACGATACGTTGGACGATGCTGCGCATGATACTACTAGTAGTGTAATCAATGTGGAGTACCTTGATAAGCTTGTTACTACCCTCTCCGATTGCCCCCAAGTATAGTTTGTCTGGGACCAAGATCACGATGGTCAGTCCATCCATCCAACTCGTCGAATACGACACGTCGCTCATTTCCTCAAGCTCATCTTCTCAGTGTTCAAGACCCTCACCGACCAGCGCGTCACCGTCGAGCTCAAAAACGACCTCTCCATATCCGGCGTGCTCAAGTCTGTCGATCAGTGCGTGCGCGGGCCTGCGCCTACTTCTTCGCCACGCTGACGAACGTCCTCCCTCTCCGACTCTCCAGGTTCCTCAACATCCGCCTCGACTCGATCAAGGTCCTCGATGAGACGAGGCACCCACACATGGTGAGCAGCTCGTCCTGTGGGTCGTGCGACGTGCTGCATCTCGCTCGCATTCCCAGATGGCCGTGAAGAACTGTTTCATCCGCGGATCGGTCGTTCGATACGTGCAGCTGCCTGCGGAGCATGTGGATACACAGCTGCTCGAGGACGCTACACGAAGAGGTGGGCGTGCGACACGTCTCTCTTTCTAGACGCATCTCATGCCCCTGCTCAGAGGCCGCCAACCAAGCGAAGCGGTGACGAACGTGATGAAATCGATTGTTGGCGCTGGCAGTTCACGACCGCGATGGCTGTTACTTAGGAATCCGTTTGATCTAGGAAAACAAAAACAAAACTTGACCCGGGGGCTCCTCGGGAGCGCGCCGCGATTCGACAAGTATATACAATATGTGTGTATTCAAGACATTTCCCTAGCTCTTACATACGCTAGCGTTTGCCAGTTTTGCAAATTTCCTGGATCCAACATGATCGCCTTCTGTGCACATCTGAAAGCCTCTTGCCCCTTGCCAGTAATAGCAAGTAATGGAAGCGTCTTCTTCATTTCCGTCATATTGTCTTCCGAGAGATGGATCTCGAGAATAGCTTGTGCCGTCCGGACATCGCCCTGCTGCAAAATCAACAAGGCGAGGTCACGTCGTAGTTGCATGTTTGATGGTTCGGCATGCAATGCTTTCTGTGCAACTCTAACTGCTTGTTCGACATCACCCTGTGATTTGTCAGTCAGTAACTTGATGAATTCTGTGCGTGCAATGACCTACCTGGCCGAGATGGTGCTGCACCAGAAGGTATGTGACGTCTCTTCTCGGATCCAGCTCTTGCCGACGCTCGATGGACAGAGATTGGATCTCGGACAAGGCAGCGTCTACAAGACTCTCGTCCTCTGTGAGGATGCCCATTCCCGCTAGCGTGTTGATTGCCATCAGGTTCTCAGGGTCCGCCGCGATACTGACGTATAGTGAGCGGCGCATCACGAAAAATCGAGGATCGCGTTTATTTACCTGTTCAACAACAGTGCCTTTGCAGACTCCTTGAACTCTTCCGTCCCGATCGCCCACATGCACTGGGCAAGCAGCACGGTGACGTGAGCGCGAAGGAGGTGGTCCTCCCCAGAACTGTCCAGCGCACTCTGGAAAGTCGTCATTGCAGACTGCAGGTCCCCGGATTTGAACTGCGCCAACCCTGCCCCGAAGAGCGTCTGCACCCTGAGGATCTTTGTCTCTGCATCATCGTTAGAACTTTCGTCAGGGAGCAGTCCAAGGGTGGTCTCGAACGACTCGAGGGCACTTGTATGATCGCCCAAGCCGACTTTCAGCCGACCAAAGTTTGCATGGGCGATCGTGAACTGTCTCTCGACGAGCGGATCTTCGGATTCTTCATAGGTGGCCTCCAGGAGAGCAATTGCACGAGAGATCCATCGTGCGCCTTCTTCAAGTTGGTGTAAACGCTCGCACAGAAGGCCCAATAGATGAAGAGCGCATGGATCCCGTGGGCATCGTCGAGCGTAGCGGCTTAGAACGAAGAAGGCAGGAAGGAGCTCTTCCTTGACTCCATCTTGAGGGCGAGTAGTGGCCGCCAGCGCGGTCAGCACTCTCGACGCAAATTCAAAATCAGCCAGAGGCTAGTCACGTCAGCTCTTGCCACGGAGATGCAAAGCGCGTTCTACCCACCACATCGGCGCTGAGACCTACTGCATGTTCGAGCAATCCACGAGCGTTGGCGTCATGACTATTTGTCGCAGCCACCATCGCTTGCCCAACCCAAGCAAGAGTATAATCGGGGTCTAATACCTGTGCTCGTAGCAACGCTTCGTTCGCCAGTTCCAAATCACCATGGTATAGGTACAGAAGACCAAGGTTGGTCCATGCGACCACGTTCTATCACGTAATATCAAGACCTCGGCGTGATAGCGGATACATAGAACGAACCTTCGAATCATACTCTAGAGCCTTGATGTATGCGTGTTGCGCCATCTTTGGCTTTCCGAGGAAATACATACTGCCCAGTGCCGTCCAGTAAACAGGGTTTCCAGGTTCCTTTTGTAGCGCCTGTTTCAAAAGCGATGTTGCAGCTTCCGAAGCGGTTTCCGAAGTACTGCTTTTGACCTCGACGCACCACGCATAGAGTACCATTGCTAAGTCAAAGAGCGCACTGCCCAAGGCATTATCTTCTGTTGACCCAACGGTGACTCTATAGTCGTAAGCGGCTACGGCGGCTTCGAGTACGTGGCGGCACGTTATTGGGGTATCTTTGGTCGTGGATTGTGGGGAGAAAACTGATGCGATGCGAGTGCTCGCGTGCCCATGCAACAAGGAATTCGTGTGGTTGACAATATCTTCAATGGCTCTTTCGTCCACGAACACAGCTGCCTTTGATAGGCCGAACAGAGCATCTCCAACTACCTTCCACATTACGCCTCCATGACCAAGACTTTCCTGCGACGCCGTGAAACACGTCGTGATAGCTGCAACAAAGGATTGTTCGGATCTTGCGCTGAAACCAGTAAAACGCTCCTGGTGGGCAAGGTCGAGCTGTGTTTGGGCAAGGGACAGGAATACTCCGATTTCCTTTGGACGTACATCTAGAATTGATTTGAAGGAAAGGAGGGCTTCGACAAGTCTGCCTGTCTGGTGTTGCACCTCGCCAGTCAGAAAAGTGCAAACCCAGTCGTCTGGATCAAGCTCATGCGCCCTTGCAAGGGCTTTCAGCGCAGCGGCGTGGCGACCAGCTTTGCTGTAGGCTTCCCCAAGACGCAGCCACAGCAGTTGATTTTCTGGTTCAGCGCGTAGGGCGATCTGAAAGGCTTCGATAGATTGCGCATAGTTTCTGTGCACCTATTTCCATTGAAAAGATGAACGATGTCGTCTTGCATCTGGCTCACCAACTCTACTACGCCGACTGCTTTCCAGGCCCAAGCATTTGTAGGGAGGTATCTGCCTACGATTGCACCATCTTGGGTCTGGATTCCAGCATCCAGTCCGCCTTCGCCGTCAATAGTCCTGCGGGCGACTACTTCGACAAGGTCCCATTCTCGTTCGTCGGCGAACCCTTCTGCAAGTCTCTTAGCTGCGTCTGCTTCTCGCGGATCGAGTTCAAACGCTTTCTGGAAGCACCTGGAGGCTCGAGCGGGATCAGGGGGGTCTGCAAACTCGGCGTAATATATGCCGAGGGAGGTGTACGCAGGAGCATATGTCCGGTCGCACCTCAGCGCGTTAATGAAATGGGAGAATGCTTCTTCACGAAAGTCGACTGCGTTCGCAATAAGAGACATTATCTAGCGGATGGGATGATGTGGACCGACCTCCCATTTTCCAGCACCCTTGGCCAATGCGCCATAGGCACCGGGCTCGATCCATGTCGTTCTCTTCCCCTTGTAAATCATTCAATACTTCCTTCAACGCCTGAGTGCCTTTTCCGACTTGGATCTTGCTGAGGCACCAAGCGCTCTCCTCCTTTGCACGGACGCTTTTCTGGGTTCCCGGAGGTACCAGTGACGTTGCTTTGTTAAACAATGCTTCGGCCTCCCTCCATTTCCCAGTATGCTGGAGAACATAGCCACGGCCAATCAACGCATCCACATTTTCGGGCTCGAACGTAAGGACGTCGTCCAAGAGCCGCAGAGCACGCATGTGATGTTTGGGTGGGTACAAGTGCACGAGAGCGGTTGCGAGCGCCACGTTGAATGCCTTGCGTACTCTGACGGATGTAATCGTCGCAAAGGCGCGACTTAGAAGACATGAATACCCACTGGTTGATCTTGCGCCCCGTATCTTTCTCGTGCCTTCGAACAAGCTCAAGCCCGCTTTCCGCTACTTCGATGACGCTGGGGTAATCAAGCTCTTGGAGGTATACCTCGGTCGCTATGCGATTGGCCAAGAGCGAAAAAGATAACGATTTAAAAGCTTCCTAAAAAAATAGCTGAAAGACTGAGATGTCTCTAGGATTAAGCTTACCATGATGACACTAAACGGGTCCCGGTCTTCAGCCACCTGTCGAGGTCGCTTATTGTCTTCCTCGTCTTCATCTACCTCGAGAGGCGTCCCGGTATACAGAAAATGGGCCCCAAGAAGTTGCGCCAGCGGAGTGGCAGGTAAGAGTCTCATGTACTGCCTGAGATAGTCCAGGCCGTACCCAGCTATCACAGCTCTAAGCAAATTCGCTTGGACGAAATTGATCGACACGAACCGATCGTATCAGAATCTTTTCCTTCGAGGAATATAGACCAGGAAAGTTCATCAGGTACTCCGATTATGATCACACCGTCGACAAGCTCGTCAAGCTCCCTCCCAAGAACCGCTTTCTCCGAAGATGTCGTCGGTAGCGCATAAAAGTATTTTTGTTTGCATACGATGAGTTTCGATTCGGTAGATCGACGGAGCTCGTCAGAGGTATCTGGATGATTCAGGACTTCCTGGTAGAGCGAAGGCAGCTGGAGCGTACAATGAGTAGACGTTATACTCTTTTGTCGAATCGATCATACCCTGGATTTACCCCATACTTCCACCCCGATGTCCTTTTTCAGTTGGATAGGAGACGGCCCGCCAAGACGCGTACGTCTCTTGTCGAATTCATTCTTGACGAAAGCTTCTTCATCCCGTTCGAGTATTGATATGATTTCTTCAAATGTAGGGAGCGAATTGTGAACCGCGGCTTGCGTCTCGGATATCGAAGAAGCGGTCGGGTTTGTTGGATCTGGTGGCGGTAAACTCGACAATGTCGCAGCCAACGACGAGTCGGGAAGCAAGTAGGATAGGGCGCTCGCCACCTGCGTGCAGAACGGGAACGCCTCAAGTTAGATATTCTGACGATTGGCCATTAAACATTGACCGACCTGTTGGCGGGTACCATGTTCCCTTCTGGTCCCAATCAATTTTTGGAGCGTTTCGGCGCATTTTGTGACATCGCCACTGGAGAGAGCGAGAGAAATGTCAACCCGAAGCACATCAGGACCTGAGCACCAAGACCATACCTTTCCACAAACATATGCATGACCTGTTCCAGCGCCTGGGCGAGCGCATCCCACCGACCACTCTTCTCGTATAGTTGCACTATGCCCTGTATAGTCGGTTGACATCTGAGCGTACGATAGGAACGGGACGCGGACTCGCCTGCCAGGCAAGGATCTGGTCTGGCTTCAGCTCGATCGCCCTGCGATAGTACTGCGCGATCGTGTCAGGCGGTCCGAATGCACACGACACACACACGATGGCTTTACTTGCTCGCTTTGTTCGTGCTTGCCCAGTTCGAGGAGGGCGAGACCAAGGAATACATGACTAGTCGAATCTTGGTTAGTTAGTGCGCGGGTGTTGCGTGAAGGAACGACGCACGCGTTATAGTTGTCAGATTCGTAATCGAGAACTTGGAGGGCTGCGTCGTGGGCCGTCTCGTATTGCTTTTTTCCGAGGGCTTCTCTCGCTGCCTTGAGCTTTGTTTTGGCGAACGATGAAGACATTGTCAATGAAGTTGGTAGTCGCCAAGTCCACAAAGCTAGCAGGTCCACGATATAGTCTTTGCAAAGTGCCTGATTAGTGTGACCAGGGGTTACACTGATCGGGCACTTTGCAAAGACTAACGATGAGGTATACGGCAAACAGGAGACTATCGTGTTGTACACTCGAGTACCTACGAGTGAAATCCGAAAAAGTTCTCGAGGATAAATAGTAAGCTACAGGGCCAAAACCTCGTGCGACAATGCCTGAATTATACCATCGTTGCAACCCAGGACCGTTTAATCCTACGAGGCAGGTAGTAGCATCACGTCCCCGACATTTTCCTTTGCTTTGCGGTTAAAGAATCTAAGAAAGTTTGTCCGGCGGTACCTAGCAGGCGGCCTGACGAGACACAGCCCGTCGATCAGCTCGTACAAGCCTGCTTGGGTCTGACCGTCCGAGGAGGATGAGGGAATAGATTCAACACGCGCACCGATCCCCTGGGTGTCGAGGTGGTCGTTCCATGCATCGACAGAGTGGCGATCTGTGAGGATGAGAATAGGGCAGACTTCGCCGCTGCAGGAAGCGTAAAAGCTGCGGAATCTCCCCTTGTTTGGTTCTGACATCGTCCCAGCAAAGATCAACAGATCGGCACCACCCTTGAATAACCTTTGAGTGATGTAGCGTTCCGAAAGATCACCAGCGTTATGGAAGACGAACGGGCGACCGTTGATATGAGAACTGATTCTTCTGATGTCGCCAAAGAGACCCAAGTGGAAGAAGGGTATGTCGGTCTGACAAAAGATGACACTGCAAAGGGGTTGGGTATTCTCCCAGCCGAACTTCATCACCGAGCGAAAGTCAGATAGGACGGCTTTAATGAAGACATTGGTGTCGGACGGCGGTCGAATGGCGGCGCGGCGACAGTTGTCGAAGATCAGTTTGCGGACCAACTGCTGTGACAGGATGATGCGCTCTTCGAATACGGAACCAATGTACTTCTCCATGTCAATAGTGGTAACGCAAGCGTGGTCGTCGAAGCGCATCTTGTACTTGGCCAATTCCTTTTCGCCTTTCATCCACCAGTCCTCCATTGCAGTGGGCTCGTTCTCCAACCCTGTCACCACGACAACGATGGGAACCTTCTTCCTGCATATCGCAGAGTGAAAGATGACATAGTTCCTCGCCAGCGACCTGCGAACGCTCGCGCCGCGAATGCAGTAGACGAGAAGATGGATGCCATTCGCACTTCGTAGCTCACGGAGCAACTTGGTCAGATTTTTCTCGGCCACTTCGGGTGGGACGCGACCCCGTGTACCCTCGTCGAGACCAGCCGTATCCCAAACGTTGACCTTCTCCCCATTGATGGTTATCGTGTGTTGACGGCTCTGAAACGTGCACCCAAGGATACCATTGGAAGTCTCCGCTGTTTTGCGACCAGCAAGCATGTTGACTAGGGAGCTTTTACCGACCCCGCTGTCGCCAAAGATGACGATATTACGAGCTTTCGACACCTGAGAAAAAAAAAGTCGGCTTCTAAACCAAAATAAAGAGGACCGTTCTCTAACCTCGGGAGTAGGATTGCCACCCTTGGAACATGCTTAGTACTCAAACACAAGGGCATCATAAGTGGTACTCACTTTGGTAGATCCTGGATTGTCTATCTCGATTCCAAACACCGTGGGCTGCGGTCGAATACGCTATATGGACTGCGTCAGGTTGAAGGTAGAACCGTGAATGCTGGGAGTTACCGTGGGTTGCCGGTCAAGGCTTGGTTTGCTGGCAGACTCTTTTGGGGAGTCGACCAGCTTGGCCGAGCTCTGCTCGTAAACACGCCTTATAATAAGCCAAGCCATGCCATATAGCAAAGAACGAAAACCCACATTTGAGCGGCGCCTGGCGGGTTCCATGTGTGTCGTCGAGCGAAGGAGTCGTTTTCCCAGATTTACCGCAATGTCCGTGGTGACACTAGCTTTATATGTGGTAGCTTAGGAATGGAGGAGGGGTCGCTGGTGCACAATGGTCGTACTCATCTTGAATACGGGACTCCGAGGCAAGTTTTTGCAGTGGCCAGCCTGCAGGACCCACGCCCATATGACCACGACGGCAACATGGATGCTTCGTTGGATCAAACGCGGCGAACTTGTGAATTCACAGCATATCATAGCAGGGATGGCAACGAGGCGTGGAGTACTCACCATCACGCACGCTGCACGCTGTGCATGTAAGTCCACCGAGTAGTATGACAGGGTCCAAGGGTCCGCGGTTGGGTCAAGGGATGGCCAATTTGACGGCTGGTCAGCATCACGAGCGGCGTCACGGGTTTCCACGGGTGCTCTCGAACCGCCCGCCATTGCCATCGCCCTTGAGCGTGCATCTCGAGGACTGGGCCGGGGACGATGTCGACGTCTCGGGATCATTGACGGGCTATTTGGATATTCATACGCCACGCCTCCTCGCGTCCTCGTTGCAATGTCTAACGCCAGGCTGTCAGAAATGGTCCTTATCGCGATGGTTTCAGATCGGGCACCTGGTAAGCGTGGAGCACCTTACAAGCGCAGCCATCTCATCATGCAGAGCCCTGCCACGGAGCAGAACCGTGACTGGTCGACCGTCGACCAGCCGTGAGGACGCTTCCACCATGAGCGATGTCTGGGATGATCATTCACCTTCACTGGTTCATCTAAAACCTGAGAAGCTCACAGCGTCTGATATGGAGCCCCGTCATCTCCTTTGTTAGCGGGCCCTTGGAGAACGCGTCGCCTGCCTGCCACCCTTATAAAGGCCGTCGCCCGCGAACGGACAAGTCGCCAGAAAGTCAGCCTCTTGACGAGGTCGCAGCACTTGTCGCACATCTGTATCCCTCCTGCCGCCGTACTGCTCCCATCGACCCGTCTTCGCCCCCCCTTTCCTCCAGTCATCCACCCCTCTGCCATGCGGACGGATAGCATTTGTTCCAGTCCTACCACCTCCGATAGACCCCCGCAGCGCAATATCCTGATCGTCGGAGACGTCGGCGTAGGAAAGAGCTCCCTCGTCAATCTCATCTCCGGCAGAGAGCTCGCCACCACGTCGAGCGGTGCCAAGAGCTGTACTCTCCACTCGCAAGAGTATAATGTCACCCTCGACGGCGTCGAGTTTGCCCTACACGACACGGCCGGTCTGCACGAGGCCCAGGGCAACATGAAGAAAGCCGAGTACCTGGATGCCGTCCACCAGGCGTACGCGCTCATCACCAGGCTCGAGCGGTCTGGCGGGATCAGTCTCCTCGTATTCTGCATGAAGGGTGGACGGGTCTCCATCACGATGCAGCAAACGTACAATCTATTCGTCGAAGTGTTTTGCAATCGCCAGGTGCCCGTCGTGATCGTCGTGACACATCTGGAGATGTACGACTGTATGGAGCAGTGGTGGAGCGAGAACGAGAAGGCTCTCAAGGAATATGGACTGAGGTCCCACGGGCACGCTTGTATCACGACTACCCGCGGTTACAGACAAATATTCAGCGAAAAGTATGAAGAGTCCAAGGGTGTCATACGGAAGCTCCTCGTCGACTATAGCGGTCGAGTCGCTTGGAAGGAAGAGAAGGCAAGTTGGGTCAAGCGGGTGGTGGTGCACATGCGCAATTGGCTGTCTCCACGCCGCAAAAAGCAGTTTGACGATATTGACCTCAGGAAGAAACTGACCAAGCGATGCGGCTTTTCGCTCGAAGATGCCGAGAGGGTCGCTCAGAAAATTGAGCAGTCGCGGGGGATGCTTGAAGACGCCCCAGAGGAAGACAAATCATGGTTCGACGAGAAATCTGGGGCTGATGGCAGTAGTTGCGTTTCCTTGCCAGTGGTTTTATATACTTCCGAGTCGTAACGACTAACGTGTGTTCATGCAAAGAATGTACTGTACTTTAGTGATTCAAAGCACACGCTTACCATAGGTACTAGAGTTGTATTTTACACCGTGTTATGTCCACATGTCCTCAAATAGTCAACGTATTCCACCAGGAACTGTACCTGCTCCAACGTTTCGATGGCTTTAACGCTTCTCCTCCTTCGCACCACTTCGATGACCCGCTCCACCAACTGTAGCGTGTCCCGCCGCACCACGGTCTCGCTATCCCACCGAAAAGCATCTGGGACATGGTCGCGCTTTATCTCTGTATCGGCCACACTCGTGTTGCTCGTAGCGATGGGCGGGATGTCGGTCTCAATCCATCCACAGAGGCCGAGCTTTAGCATCCAACAGCATGCAAAGAGCCCAGCGCGGCCCACACCCCCGCGGCAATGTACTAGCACAGAAATGCCCTGTAGGGTGTAGTTCTCAATGATCCGGTCGAGGTTGACATCCAGAGATTTGGGTGAAAGGGGAGCTAGACCTTCTGGTAGGGGAATACTACGAAGGGGTGGGCCATGTCGGTAGGAGAGAAGGTATGTGCGACAAAGAACGCGTACCGTAGGACATCGAGACCTTCCCGATGTGCCACTTGACAGTATTCGATCCAAGAAACGCCTATGAGGAGTTCGAGTTCTTCGTCGTCGAGACAGCTACGGTAACGTGACTCGCTGCGTCAAACAGAGGGAGAACATGATTTACCACACGACGCATCGCGCCCCGAGCATTTTCATGCGGCGCAGATCGATTTCGAGATCACGGCAAACGGCACTACGCCCACGGACAGGTCCATCCAATCGTACTTGATGGGAAAAGCAAGACACGATACCATTAATAAACGGAAGACGATCAGAAGAAAGAAGTAACCTTTCTTGCCAGGGCAAGACGAGAGGAGAAGGTTTCCTAGCTTGAAAGGTCTTGGTGCTTTGGAGGTTCGAGGTTTGGAGGCCTTGTTCGGAGATGAGGGTGCTGTTGGTGGGCGACTATGCCAAATAGAAAGAAGTGGGGAGTTGTCCAAGGATGGTACTCACACGTGGGCCGAGAACGGATGCAAGGGGTAGGTAGTTGGGAGGGCGAGTACGGACGGTAAGCGTAGGTGTGAATGTTGAGTGGAGGGAGATGTGGAGGGGAGTGGCTCCAGCTCCGGGACCGCGATGGTGACGTCACTTTGTAACGGGGTATCAGGAGCGGAACGAATCTGGAGGCTACGCTTGAGAGAGAGAAATATTCTAGACGAGGGGACTGGCAAAGGAGGGAGAGATAGCTTTGTGTGGAAGGCAGCACTGAGAACGCCAGTGAGGGGCGAACGGAGCTGGTTGGATTGTACACGTTTGTGCGGAGGGGGTATCCGAACGGAAGAGGTTTCACGCGGGGATGGCAGTGGGTAACTAGCGATCCGGTCGAGACTGTAGGCAGGGCGGACTTCAAACAAGACGGGACAAGGCTTTTTACAGGGCGTCAGATGAGATGAAATTGCAACGAGCGACTCTGGAGGTATGATGGGGGAGATACTTTGGCCAGGCTATCAGTGGCGTCGTAGCGGGTGTCAGGGCGGGACATACTTTATGGGATGGGATTCCGAGGTTTTGATGTGAGAAGAACTGGTGTCCGTTTGATGTGATGGTTGGGTAGTGATGGATTCCGAAAGCGCGCTGGAGAGCTGCTGCTGTAATTCTGGATGTGGCAACGTTTCGCCGGATGCAAGTGCAGCGCGCTGTTTTGCTACTGGGATGAGAGGACCGGCGGGGGTGGGTTGTGTACACGGCCACCAGAGGACCTGGTCTGCATATGTTTTCTGGCGCTCACGGAGGGCGCTGACGACGTCGGGGAGCTGGAGGGAGAGTGGGGTGTACGAGATGGGACAGCCTGTGGGTGCGATGCAGCTGTGCAGGGAAGAAAGTTGGGAGAGAGGCCAGTCTACCTTGATGGCCGTATTTTATGCGGCTGTACTCGCTGAGGTGGTGCTGCGAGGCCAGAGAGGCGAGCTTCGCGTGGTGGTCAGCGCGGACGACGGCGGCGACGGGCTCTCGAGGGCGCACCTGGAGAGTCCATGATGCGGACATGGACGAGCTTTGGGCGCGCACCAGCAAATAATATATATAAAGTCCGTCTTTTCCCTCGTCTCTATCCGTCCCTGGTCGCTCCTTTACCCTTCCCCTCCTTCATGTCCCACTCGCTCCCCCACCCTGGCACTACCATCCGTCGTGCAAAAACACTCACGCGCCCGGAGCGCAGCGTTGCACCCGTCCCGCTCATCAACCCCCCCGCCTCCCTCGCACCCAACGCGTCGGGTTGGATACCCGGCTCATCCTTTGGCTCCAGTTTCGACCCGTGGCGCATCTTCTCTCGCATCGTCACCTTCTGGGCCCCCTCCTTTGTCCTCGCCTCCATCGGCGGTCTTACCGACAAGAACAAGATCCAGGCATGGAGAGAGAAGATCGCCCTCTGCTTCATCATCCTCACCCTCTGCCTCGCCGTCGCATTCATCACCGTCGGTACCCAAAAGGTCCTCTGTCCTTCCACCTCTAGCACAACCTCCGCTCGTTACACCTCCCTCGGTTCTGTCGCCGGCACCCTCAGCGTACAGGGCATCGTCTTCAACGTCACCGCAGCGCAGAGCCCTCAGAGCGTCGACCTGGACGCCCTCACCCAACAAGAACCTGGTCAAGATATCACCCCTTACTTCACCCGCAGCGCGTCACAGTATACCGCCTGCAATGGTCTCCCCTTCCACGTCGCAACAGACGACCCTTGCACCTCCGTCACTCCTTGTCCCCTCGGTCCTCTTAGTGATTCCTCCACCTTCTCCAAACTCGGCATACAAGAGACTTCCCACCTTCTTGGCTATGACTGGCTACAGGTGGCCGGCCTTTCCAACTACTTTGTCATCGATGGTGCAGTCCTCAACATGAACCCATACATCCAACTGCACCCCAGCCCCATTCCTTCCGACCCTGTCGATCTCGCCATTCGTTCCATTCTCCTCCTACCAAACAACACCAGTGGAAAGGATGCCACCTTGTCCTTCTATAACAACGCCGCAACGAAATCTGCCGTACCTTGCCTCACTCAACGTTACTATGCTGGAAACATTGACAAAATCACCCCCGGTTGCTTCGTGTCATCTCTATTTCTCTACGTCGGCCTGATCGTCATCCTCAGTCTCGTTCTCGTTCGTTTCTCCATGGCCTGTGTCTTCAACTGGTTTCTCTCTGCCAGGTTGGCCGGCCCTCCCGACAGCACCGACCTACATCGTTCAGCTATCAGTCCAGCCGTCATGCCTGTAGGCGCCAACATCTCCATCGACAACAAAACCGGGATGGCTCCTTGGGCTGGTCCTCGCGGATCCGGGAAACCCGCAACGCTCCGCAAGACACCGAGAGCCCCTGCTGTCTCATCAATGAATTCCCAGCACTCTAGTCAAGTCATGAGCTTGGCCCAGATTGGCGCCGAACTCTTCGCGGTCTGTTTGGTCACTTGCTATTCCGAGGGTGAAGAATCCATTCGTTCAACTCTCGATTCAATATCTCTCACGACATATTCCGATCATCGAAAACTCCTCTTCGTCGTCGCCGATGGAATGATTACTGGAGCGGGAGAGAAAAGAAGCACTCCAGACATCTGCGTCAGCCTTTTGGAGGCCGACCCACGGTTCGGAAATCCCACACCCATGAGCTACCTTGCGGTTGGCTCTGGCGCAAAGAGAGAGAACCGTGCATTGGTATATGCTGGCCATTACAGTACGTATTTTTCAAACAGAGAAACGAAAGCTTCTTTTGACATGACCTTGAAAACGTTATATAGCTTGTGCAGGTCGTCGTACTCCTATGCTAATAATTGTCAAATGCGGAATGGAAGCAGAGTCAACCGACAAGAAACCCGGAAATCGTGGCAAGCGGGACAGTCAACTCATCCTGATGAACTTCTTCTCTCGCGTCACCTATAATGATCGCATGACCCCGCTCGACTTTGACATTTTCCGTAAAATCCATATGCTGATGGGCGTGACTCCTGACTTCTTTGAAGTCTGCTTGATGGTGCGATAGTTCAACCCGTTGTCGGTGTTTAAGCAAGGTCTCATGCTTGACAGGTCGACGCAGATACCAAAGTGTTTCCCGATTCGCTCAAAGCCTTGGTAAACTGCATGCACCACGACCAGATGATCATGGGTGTTTGTGGAGAGACTCGGATAGCCAACAAACGAACGTCATGGGTCACCGCCATCCAGGTGTTCGAGTACTTCATCTCCCATCATCTTGCCAAGGGCTTCGAATCAGTGTTCGGTGGTGTTTCGTGTCTTCCAGGATGCTTCTCGATGTTCCGATTGAAAGCTCGTCGGGATAACGGTGAGGATTGGGTCCCTCTTATCATCAAGCCGGAAATCGTCCGCGAGTACAGCCAAAGCGAAGTCGCGACCCTGCACCAGAAAAATCTCTTACTACTCGGTGAAGACCGTTTCTTGACCACCATTCTCATCCGCACATTTCCCCGCCGCAAAATGATGTTTCTCCCACAAGCCCGTTGCCGTACCGTTGTCCCCGATACATTTTCTGTCCTTTTGTCTCAGCGGCGACGTTGGATTAACTCGACAATCCACAATCTCATGGAACTCGTCCTTGTACGCAACCTTTGTGGCACATTCTGCTTCAGCATGCAGTTTGTTGTATTTATGGATCTCCTCGGCACCGTCGTCCTTCCGATAGCCATCGTGTTGACTTACCTGCTTATTGGTAGCATGGTCATACACCCTCCTGTCAATTTCCAAGAGGCGATCCCGTTAATGTTGCTGGTGGCGGTGCTTGGTCTTCCGGCCGTTCTGATTCTGATCACGACACGGAAGATCGTTTATGTATTCTGGATGTTGATATACCTTGCTGCCCTCCCCATCTGGAATCTCGTGCTGCCTGTTTATGCATTCTGGCACTTTGATGACTTTTCGTGGGGAGAAACGAGGTTGGTCCTCCCTGGTCGTTAGCCTGTTGGTACACACCGCTGACTGTCCATACCAGGAAAGTGGAAGGAGAGGCGAAAGGCGAAGCCCACGGGACCGGCGACGCCTCCACCTGTGGGTCGTCTGTGCCGCTTCGCCGTTGGGAAGACTGGGAACGATCAAGGCTTCGCAAACTCAAACGCGAAGAGCGAAGAAGAAGAGATATGGAGCGTCTACACCCAGGCGGATTTGTCACGACCGAGAACGACCTGCTAAGCGTCGGAGGAAGTCAGTACGAAGGCTCGGATGCGTATTCGGTTGCTTCTTCGGAGGATGACCGATGGGGCCAGCAGGTGGGAACATACAATGAGGCCAGCACACAGTACCCTCCACCCCTTGCGGGTCTTTATAATGTCACCGCTACTGGAGAGGGAGGGCTGGTAGGCGATGCTCAACTCGAAGCCATGCTGGACGCTGGGTTTGACGAAGAGTCTGCAAGTCACGCTCCCGCACGCACGCCGATGTCCTCAGAGTTTGCAGCACGCTATCAGCTATCCGACAACCCATCTCAGCAGCATCTCATGAGCCATGTCGCCATGTCGCATTCTGGATCTCGCGAGGGCTTTCAGACACCATCAGCTTCGTCCTTTTCCCTTCCCCAAGATGTACGCAACTATCACCAACGACCGAGAGAAGCTTACGGACCGCTTGGACCACTAGACCCGGGAGAAAAGTTTTAAACAAGGACACCAAGTAGATAAACTTCGATCTTTGTTGATTTTCCTTGCAATATCCCTTCTTCGGACATGCTGAGTCTTTAAAGTAATTTTTCTTCCGTTGTTGTACTAGTTCATTATGGTTTATTGTCGCTGTTTGACAGAACACTGGAGCAACACTACAAACTCTCTACTTATATCACCTCGGGATAGAGGCATATTCTCTGGGCCATAAGCCAGAGGCTTTGAGTTTAGACTGCAATCTCGAATACCTCCTGCTACTGGCGATCGTGCGAGCGCGACAAGCCACGTTAATCGTGTCGCATTGTTCTAGCAAAATAGCAACAGAGAATTAGTACCTCTTCGCCGTCGTCGCGTGCTTCGCCCATGGTGTATCCACCCCTCGCACCCTGAATCTCTATGGCTGCCGACCTTTGACGGTCCGCATCACTGTCGGGTGCACCACTACTTGATAGTCCCTGTGCAGAGACGACGCATCAAAAATGGCATTCTTCAGATAGTAGTCGGAGGAAGCTTGCCTGCACGAGACGCTGCAAGCGACTTTTCAAGTGGCCACTCGCTCGAGGTACGGAAGCATCCGATCCCTCTCCGTGATATGCATGCTTGTGCTTCTTCTGCCGCTTCCACAGGCCCTTGACGACGACAGCGTCTGTCCGTCTGCTTGTCTCTGCGGGTGGGGGTTCCGTCTGAACTTCGCGAGTTTGTTTGGCGCTCTCGGTTGGCGGCGATGGTGGTTGATGGGACCTCGGGAGCTGGGATGTTTTTGGATATCGATGTAGGAAGAGGGGAGGGGGCGTAATTCGACTCACTTCTAGGATGGAGCCTAGCAGGCTGTTTGGGGATGGCGGCAATGGTATTAGAGCCGGCGAGACGGCTGAAGGGACTGTGTTGCCCTCGGGCTTTGAATCGGTTGCGGGCTGCGATCGCGTTAGCATAACCGTGTAACCCGTAGCAACAAGATCGACTCACCAAAGGGGAAGGCTCCGCTTTGGGTAACGGTGGAGGCACGTCCGGCGAAGGTCGGCGAATGACATCGGCGTCCCAAACCCATATTCTGAAATCACAGCACCCGCCGACGAGATATCGACCATCGAAAGAAAAGGCGACACAGGAAACGTCATTGGCATGGCGGAGGGGGGGACCGGCGACCTGACGGGTGTCAAGGTTCCAGACTTGCATGACGATGTGGGGACCGGCGGTGGCAAGGAAGGTGCCATTGGGAGATATGGCGATGGAGGTGATGATGTTGGCATGGGATTTCATGGGTTCACCGACCTGTTCCCCGGTGATGACGTCCCATACGCGTATTGTGCCGTCGTCGGCAGCGGTGACGAGCCGTCGACCGTCAGGGGAGTACACGACGCATCTCACATCGTTGTCGTGGCCTTCCATAGGACCGACGAGCATCTGGCCAATGTCAGAATCACAGATGCGCACTGTTTTGTCGTTTGCAACGCTGGCGATTTCGAGACCATCAGGGGAATAAGTGAGGGCATACAGATTGCCATTGTGTGATCTGAAAGGGCCAGCGACTAAATCACCTGTACCTGTGTCCCAAATGCGTATCGTATTATCGCCCGTGGTGGCGATTCGTCGCCCGTCGGGCGAGAAAGTGACACACCACAGGCCGAAGGCATGTCCTTCCACGGGCTCATATGCGAGTTGGCCACTCGACACACTCCAAACCCGCAACGTTCGATCCTCTGCGACACTGGCGATCTTTTCTCCGTCGGGCGAGACGGCAACGGAGCGGACGACATCTGTGTGACCCGTCAAGGGATCCCTCGTCTGCAAGCCTGTTTCGACGTCCCATATTCGAACGGTGTTGTCCCAAGACGAGCTGACGATGCGACGGTTGTCGCGGAAGAAGGCGATACACCTGACGGTGTCGGTGTGGCCAGCCAACGTGCGTAGTGGGCGGACGTGTTCTGGTCTGCGAGAGCGACCAGCAGAGGACAGCATCGAGCTGCTGGCTAGAATGGCGGCAGCGTTGAGCGAGGAGAAATGAGTGAGCTGAGGCGCGAGCTAACTTGATTGGCTCTATTACTACATAAAATCCCCCTGCAACGTGTCCACCGTCGTGCCTAGCGTCCGTAAGATCTGATAGTACTAGCGGTAGGCAGAGTAGACGGACGTTATTTGTCCCCGTTGCCAGCTCTCCCCGGCTTGTTCCTGTCCTCCCCCGTCACCGTGCCTTCCGCGTCACCCTGCATCGTCTGGATCCTCAGCGAGCAGCCAGCTTTTATTCGCTTCGTTACTCGTCTCAACTACTCTGGATGGGCACTGCGACCACACAACGCAGGGGCGTCTGGGAACCTCTCCCACTCATCGTCTACGGCTATGCAGTCCATCCACTTTTCCCTTCCAAGCGCGACACGCGCGTGTCGAGCCGACGACCCATGTCCACGATCACCGAGACCTCAGATGGTGACGTTGGCGGACACAGGGACGTCGTTTCCCTCGAAGTCGGCGACGAGGTGTACGCTTTCGAGAAATACACGCCCAGAGGCAAGGAGGTCGAAGGCGTCTGGTACCGTGGGTGCGTCGACCACCGATAGCGTCCTCGTCAACGACGGTCATCACACTAAGTGTCCCCCTCTCTAGATATGTCGTGTGCACAGCGCGTCGCCCACCCCCTTTGAACTGGTCCGATCCCTCCACTTCCAGTAGGGCGCCTCTCAGAGCCGACGAACCTCAACAAGTTTTCATTGGCATTTTCCCGGCGTCTCACATCTATGCTCGGGACGAGCTATCGGACGCAGAAGGCCGTCTACCTGATCTAGTTACATCATTGGTCAATAATCCAGGTTCTACAGCTGGTCAGCACCCGAATGGTGCATCACACGTGGCCGAGTACCTCGCTCAGTGGAAGCGTGAACGTGCCAACTCCGGGCCTGACCACCCCTCGCGAGAACGCGAACGCGGCAAGGACCGTGAAAAAGACGGCTTGGAAGATGAACGCAAGTCATTCAAGCTCCCTCCCCCTCCAGACCAAGCCCAGTCGTCCCGTGCAGCTGTCACAGTGTACCCCGCTAGCATTTATTCCGCCGCCCCCTCAGAGGAAGTGCTGAAGCCGCTTCCACCCAGACCTTCTCTTAAATCCGGAGACGATACTGCGTCGGGCGCCACGCAACCCATCATTGACGAGATTGCATCCGCACTGAGAGAATGGCATAGCTTGATGTTCCAATATCTGGCACGAAGGCAATATACGCTCTTTCATACAGTGAAAGCTCACATCGAAGCCTTGCATCTTGGTCGAAGGCAGTTGCTTGCGCAGACCCTGAGCGCCGAGGAAACAACCGCACTGAGGAGAGACTGCGTGGCAAGGCTGGTGACTGGAAACATGGTTCAGGATTTGGACATCATCGTCAGGCACCCTACCTGGGGAGCGCTCGTTACTGTCGATGTAGAAGGCGAAGTCGACCCTCGAAGTTGGGTTAGTGCTGTTAGGATGTACGCTATGCAAACCGCATTGGCGTACATGAACCTGCCAGCGGATCACCTGAACCCGAAAAATATGCCAGCAGAATTTTTTACTTCCTCAGCGCCAATCCCCACCCCAGCACATTCCGCATTCCCTGATGTCACTCGTCCTCGAAATTCGTCTCGTCTCGTTGGCTCGCTCGCCGCTCCAAGCTCTGGTAATAGGGGAAGCACGAAACCATCCCCCGCCAAGTTTTATCACATATTCCTCGACCTCCGTGCCTTCGTCGCATCCTTCTGTGCGCCAGGGGAAGTAGCTGAGCTTTTCTTCTCTATCTACAAACACTCGGATAACCCGCGATTCGTGACGGAAGAATGTTGCGTTGTGCTAAACCACAACGGCGTCCTTGCTCGGGAAGGTGGATCGACAATACGTGCCCGCACGCTCTTCACCGACATAGCGCAGAGCGATGCACAAGATACATTATTTCTAGTGTGTCGGATTGTTCGCAATGGGGCGATGAAAATGGCCTCAAGTATCAGTTCTGGTGTGCCTGGCGCGGACGGTGCTGGACGAAGACCATCCGAATCATCCGTTTCCATCACCGAACCAGCAGGGGTTGCTCGTTCTTCCACTACGTCATTCGCTCAAGGAGCCACTGAAACTGTCAATTACCGTCGTCCATTCGGTTGTGCAATACTCGAGCTGACGCAGTTAAGCAAGATGGTAGCGGAAGGATCTGACGTATCCCCGATGCGCGAATACACGATGCCGATCTACGCTCCAACTAACGAGGCATTATTCTCGATGCTCCATCAAGATATCATTGCGAGTAACGCAAAAGAATATGAAAAATCTCCTAGGTGCTTCTCTATCCCCTCTGGCCATATCCAGGAGCTGACGACTTCTGCAGGGCCGAGATGCTTGCAGTATCAGTCAAGATTTTCCATGGGGATGTGTCTACGATCACCAGAGAGAACATGTCTCTTCTGCAGGATGTTCCGCTCACCCTCCGCCTTGGCTTCCCTGACGTTGTGTTCCCAGGTGATATCCGTAACGAACTTTACATTAAACTCTGGTCTGCAGAGTTCCCCACTTCTCACACACAGTCTGCGCGTCTCAGCATGGTCAACTTTGCTCGTCCCGGACCGCTTGCTCAGAATGTCCAGGTTACTATTGAGGTCCGAGATTCCTCTGGTTCCACAGTGGAGAATGCCATCTCTCTTGGAGCTGGCGAACCACCCGTGACACAGTTCCACTCAATAGTATTCGCTCGCAACAGTCAGCCAACGTACGGCGAACTCATCAAGCTTCAGTTACCTCTCCGGGGTGTACCGGATTGGCACCTGTTCTTCACATTCAGGAACCGAACCGGGAATCGGGCCTTGGGTCCGGAACGACTATTTGCATTCGCATTCCAACCACTATTTCCCGGCCAGGGCGCGTTCTTGGAGGATGGTAGCCATACCCTGATACTGTACAAAGCCGACAGACTGGCCCAAATCACACCCGAGATGTATCTGTCATCGTCGCCTTGGGTCTTACCCGGTCAACGCCCAGAACAGGTGACGATTTCCGCTGATCTCCAGAGACTCGCTCCACCTCTGCGCGACGCTCTCATCATCCGTTCTTCTCTATGCTCCACCAAGTTCACACAGAACCCAGTGTTGCTTAGCCTTCTCAAGTGGGAGCAGATGGTAGACAAGGAACTTCTCTCTACCGTTCTCAGCAAGTTCACCTTTGTTGGTGAGGGTGAAATCGTCAAATTTTTACGCGACATCTTTGATTCGCTTTTCGGCATCCTTGTCTCTCAAATGAACCAATCTGGGGAGATGGATCATCTCGTATTCAATGCACTCGTGACGGTACTCGGGATCGTTCAGGACAGAAGGTTCAGTAACTTCCAGCCCGTTTTGGATGTATACATCGAACAACACTTCAACTGCGCCTCTGCGGCCTCTCGTATGCTCAAATCGATGGATAGACTTCTGAAGAACCCTACGGGCACAGATACAGCATCTCCTCTCAGAGCAGCACTCAAAGTATGGCACTATATTTTCAAGTTCATCACCCGCGCACGAGAGTTGCAAAAGTCTACGGAGCTTGGGACGCCGGGTGGCGCAACCGCCGAACACCTCGAAGCGACATTCAAGAAGGAGGTCCGGACACATCTGATGGAGGTCAATCGCATGATGGCGACTTCGTCCCCACCATCTATCATCGGCACACAGACGATCGCCTTGCAGCACTTTACGTCCATATTACCCGAACTCACCAAAATACTTTCGACCATCGAGCTCGTCACCGTCGCGACAAACTTTGCTAACGCGATATCCAATGCCAAGGGGAAAATCATCATTTGGCGGCTTATCATGTACTTGCAGATTGTGAAAGGGTTCTTGTTCGATGACCCGCAATCACGTGCTCTGCTCGTTCAGGCTGTAGTGCTCTGGATCAAGCCATATTTTGGTCGGTATGACGAGTACACGCAGACGCAGACAGGAGACTCGGATACTGCCAAAGATGCATCGCGTGTCAGCTGGCTTGAGTCGGTGCGGTTGTGTGTGACCATCCTTGCTGTGATGTTGGACAAGCTCCAGCAGCAATTGGTTTCCTCAACGGTACTTGCGGACCGTATCCTGTTTAGACAAGAGCAAGACAATGTGGAGTATCTACTAATGCTGTTACCCAGGTGAACTTCTTGGTTGTATACACGGAATTTCTTTAACTGACAATTTGCCTTAAAGGCTTCTCGACTCGTACCGAGAGTTCCAAAATCCTGCCAATCATCGTGCTATTGAGCGTATGAGGACGACTACGACCGGCGCTTCTACAATTCCTGTAGCGTTCCCCGAGTCTTATCCATTCTCTCTTATGACATCACCGCCCAACTCACCCCGGAGCACTGCCAGCCCGCCCTCAGGGGAGCACTGCATCTTCAACCCTGGTTTAGGAGAGACCGCTATTGTTTTCCTGGCTCTCATTCTGTCTGCACCGACGAAACATATATATAATTTTCTGGAGTCGAGCTATGACATCGAGGGGAAGGACAACTTTGCTGCACTTTTGATACAGTTCTTCAAGGTCGCGACGTCGATCCTTGACAATGACGCATGGCCAAGCACGTGGTTGAATGTCAACATCTTGGCGCACAAGGTCTTGATTAAGATGATGGATCCGGTATCCACGCTTTTGAAAGGTATCTTCGTCCCTCCACCATCGGATGCCCATCAGTTCAAGGCCGAGTTATGGCGCGACGCGTTCCACATGTTCTTCAAGCTTCTCTCATCCGATCAACTTGTCATCGAGGATTTCACTGCACAGGTGCGTGCTACGAATCTCGCTTGATCGCTAGTTCAATTCGATGCAGAAACGTCGTGCCGTATGGCGACTTGGTGGCGACATTCGCGGTGAAGGCGCTGATATCCTGTTACGTCTCTGGGACTCCCTTAAATGGTCTGAGACCCCGGATGGAGAGGCAGCGCAAGTTGGAGTGAGTACTTGACCGTCTCTTCAGATTTCGTTGCTTACCGTTTTGTAGGGTTACCAGCCAGTGCTCAGCCCTCTCGTGGGACAAATTGTGAACCTATGCCTGAGTCACCACGACTCATTGCGCAACAACGCCGCCAACATTTTATTCGGAATGATTATCTCGGAGTACCGGCAATTTAGCCACTTTGAGCAGATTGAGAACGAGTTGGTGAAGAAATTAGACTCGCTTTTCATGTCTCAATCAAAGGGGGATGACATCTCGCGTGCCTTTTTCATTGCGCACCTGCGGCAGTTGTTTGACTCAACTCAGGTGGACGAACCATTGCGGGAACGGGTGTCGACTTTCTTGGACTGCGTAGACGCGTTCCTCAAACTTTTGCTGAGTCTTAGAAGCCTTCCCGAGGGTGAAGAATTCGCGGATGACCGAGTTATCGCCACGGTACGCCCAACCTCAATACTGGAAAACATGTCCCTGACACCTCCGATAGCTAAGACTGATGAACTTCATTCGGGAGATCGGCCGGGAAGAGATGTACATTAAATACGTGCACCAGCTCGTTAATGTAGGCAGACCCGCGACGTTCATTGCGTATCTCTTGATGCTGATAATCCATCAGGCCCATTTACAATCTCAAAATTACGTGGAGGCTGCACTCACTCTCAAGCTGCACTCTGACCTCCATGAATGGGATCTGTACTCATTCGTTCCTCCCATGGAAGATCTTGGATTACCACAGCAATCCCAGTTCCACCGCAAAGAGACTCTTTGCCTCTTGATCCTTGATTACCTTGGTCTGTCTAGCCGCTCGCGAGGTGCTTCGGATTTTGACTGTCAAAACCATCATAGGCAAAGGGAAGGCATACGAAAGTGCAATTGATATATGCAAAGAGCTGGCGAAGCAGCATGCCGAAGTGACATTCAACTAGTATGATCGAAATCTCACCCTTTCATTTCATTGACACTCATGGTTTGCATGTGCGCAGCACCCGATTAGCAGAGATCCTCAGGCATCAAGCCACCTTGCTGGAACACATCATTACCGACCACCGCTACTATCCGGACTATTTCCGTGTGGCATTCTTTGGCGAGTTCCCAGACGCAATCCGTGGGAAACAGTTCATTGTACGTTGCATACACTGCGGTCATTTACGTTTCACTCACCGTCCGGTGCCCAGTACCGAGGCTACGATTGGGAAAAGTATGGAGCATTCTGTGAACGGATGCTCAGCAAACACCAAGGATCCCAGTTGTTGAAGACACCTGGAGACCCGCCTGTGGACGTTCGATTCGGCTCCGATCAATATATTCAAGTGACCGCTGTTACTCCTGAGCCGAATCGTACGCTGCCAATTTTCACGTGCCCCGACGTGCCTCCGGCGATACGGAGTTATTATGAGCATAGGTAAGTCGTTTGTAGGCCTACTCGCGACCCTTGTCCTGAGTTCCCGACATAGCTCGGTCAACGTATTCAGCAGTACCCGGGCAATCACTAAGACCGACCGTGACGGTAACGAAGAAGTGTGGCTCGAAAAGACATGTTACACGACCGAGCAAGCTTTCCCCACCGTCCTGCGCAGATCCGATGTCACGGAGTGGGAAGTCGTGGAGATCTCGCCTGTTGACCATGCGTATAATGAAGTGGAGCAAAAGACCCGGGAGCTCGATTTCCTGTACTTGAGATACTCGGCGCTCGCGAAGACTGCTCAAATCTTCACCACGAATGCATTGTCCATGACATTGAACGGTGCCGTGGACCCTCCTACGGACGGCATCCCTGGGTACCGGGAGGCGTTCTTCAGCCCTACCTACATTGCCCGGCATACAGATAGGGAGGAGCAAGTGGACCGATTGCGAACCGCGACCGATGACCATGTAAGTCTGCATAGATAATCCCCCGATTGAGACAGAAATGGACCAGTTTCTTCTAGGTTCGTGTCATAGACAGCTGCCTCAAGCTTCATGGGCAAATCTGCCCACCAGAGATGCTCCGCTTCCACCAGACCTTGGAAGAACTCTTCCGGAAAAACTTCCCTGAAGAAATCGGGCGTATAGGGGCGCAAGGCGGTTTCGAAGACGTCCCACCCCAGTCGTACACGCGCGTCAACGATCAGTCGTCCCTCCCGGAGAGCGCGTCCCTGCAGAGGTCGTTGTCGTCAAGTGGCCAATCGGGGTTACTGCCCGCCCTCTCGCTGAGCACGGCCATACCCCCTCAGCCCGTGTCGCCGTTCTCCCCCGCCGGTAACGTCGACTCTCTTGTCAAACGCACGCCGCTGCAGCTCCACGCTGCGCATGTTGCGCGTCACGGCATCAGCGGCGTGACCAGTGGATGGCGTCAGGACACCGTGGGCAGCGAAGCAGACACACTCTCTCACCGCAATTCGTTGATTACAGTTGGCAATGCCCCGTCCGTGAGCAGTCCCTCGGCCGCGTCGCTCGTCACGTCTACCGTCGGGAGTATCAAAGGACGTTTCGGCCGCTTGGGAAGCCTCCGGTCGGGTCGCAAGGGGTGATGGAGGCCCTCTGACAAAGGAAAGATGAAGACGAGAACGTTGTTGTTGTTGTTCTGATAATCTCTACCGATACGCTGATGGTTCAAATGTAGTCTTTCTGACATAGTATTACATTTTCTATCTTTCCCTCCTTTTTTCTCGTCTCGTTGGAAATTTCTACCGGAAATTGTTTCATACTCTCGGTGAAATACAAATTTAACCGCAAGAATACAAATTTACCCCCAAGTGAGACAACATGACAACGAAAGCGGTATGGCGCTTGTTGCAATAGGGACACGAGAATCACAGTCAAAAACAAACAAAGTTTCAGCCAAAACGGGGTGTGTGTAGGGATATCGATACAGCAGGGGAAGCAGGTGAGATGATAAGTGAGATAAAGGGCAGACGC